>JAQBSW010001413.1:0-87500 GCA_029291075.1 Eudiplozoon nipponicum | reverse complement strand
TTTTCATTACATTATATATTTTATCTTATGAATAATTGAAACAGTTATCCGACACACGAGCAGTGTGATCAAGAATATAGCTCCGGAGCATAATGAAAATGATGAATGTGTATAATAAATACTACAAATAGAACCGTAACTTTGAATTATTTACGCCATCAAGAGAAATGCAGGGATGAATTTATGATAAAGCAAAAATTTCTGCGTCCCGACAAAGAAGTGAGATTCAAACAAAGCAAATCTGAACAAGAGTACACCATGATAAATGAGTACATATTGGTCATGTACATCGAATGCTTCCACAGGATTATTATATTCCATCGAATGGTATAGTATTAAACGAACATTGCTTGCAGGGTCGGTGATAACAATTATTCTAATCAAGTTTTCGGTAATGATATAAGCACCAAGCCTATTAATTACTTACATTTGTCAGTATAAACAAAGAATTGTATAGTGCAGAGAAAGCGATTCATTCAGTAGACCGGTTTCGTCCCTATTAAGAACTCATAATGTACTGGCCAGAATTTGCCGCGCACAGGGCTCGAATCTGGGCACACCTGCTTCGGAATCTGGTGCTGAAAATTATTTGTAGTGTAGTGTGCGGAAGGGTGACTCAGTGGTTAGAAGACGACATTCCGCAGCAGATGTGCCCAGGTTCGAGCCCTGTCCGCGGCAAATTCTGGCCAGTACAGGATGAGTTCCCAATAAGGACGAAACCTGTCTACTGGATGAATTGCCTTTTCCACACAATGAAATACTTAAATTTTACTGACATATCAAGACCGCGACCTTAATTATAATAATTTAATATTGTTGTTTGGCGTTTTGGTGTTTCATTTGTGAGGTAGGTTTTGTAAATGAAATAGCGTAATCTATAGCAACTATCTGTTGAATGAGAAAATAAATAATTTTGGTAATTAGTTTTAATTGTACGGTGGCATTGGATGGATGTGACCAATCATTACAAATCTATCCCGTGGAATCACTCGGCGTGTTCTTGAAAATATGGATCAATCTGTCTATTGCAGACGTGTATGTGCAAGTCAGAAAATTCTGGATATGTTGAATTTGTTGTTCAAACTGTACCACAACTTTATCGTGATTATATTGACAATGCATGCACTATGCAAACACAGCATATTAGTAGATGGTACATCAAGAGAGAACAAAAAAGTCGAATATACGTACATACAGACATGCGTACATATTGACATACTTAGGAAAATACGTACATACACACATTTAAAAAAAAAATTCTTATAACTAGGAAAACACAAATAACAAAGTGGATAAAGGCCATTTATTTCGTGAATACCAATCATCTCTTATGCAATCATACACATTTATACATTTTGGGTTTTCAATTGATTATGCAAGTGGTAACAAATCTGACTCGTTTTTAAGAATACTGTTAAATTACTTACTTACTTTACTTTACTGGTGGCTGACTCCTTTAGAGGATAAGCCGCTCCATTTCATGGAGTTTCTTGGGAATTTGGTACAAGAAACTCCATGAATTAAAAGGCATGGACATTATAAATATATATATATATATATATATATATTCTTACAAATAGGAAAACACAAATAACAAAGTGGATAAAGGCCATTTATTTCGAGAATACTTATCCTCTCTTATACAATCATACATATTTATACATTTTGGGTTTTCATTTGATTATGCTAGTGGTAACAAATCTGACTCGTTTTTACTGTTGTTTCTTGTTTTGACTAGTTGGTGAGTGTGTATGCGTGTTTGCATGAAAGGTCATTCTCGCAGTATTGCGAAGTGATGTTTGATATCTTGTCATTATTGTTTTGAGAGCTTCAGAATTAACCATTTGTGCGCATTGTTCACTGTTACATATACAAGTGCTATTTTTCCCAGTATAGTTGATCGTTTCACCTCGTTGCACAAATTTTTCAAGTGGTAACAACGCCAATATTGATTGCAATGTTAAATGCTTACATTGTTTGGAGACTTCTGTCATCGTATGCGCCTCTGTTATTTCCACTTCAGCTTGTTGCCAATCCGATTGTACGTTTGTTGATTCTAGTCGAGGGCCTGTTTGTTCTCGGCTGGATACTAGTAGATTGTTGTTGAATTTTGTTATTCTTGGCCAGTCGATAAGGATATCATGTTGATGAAACTTTTGAATGTTAAGGTCAGGTGCTTGTTGTTTTATGTAAAGTGCTTCGTAGATAAATAATAATTTTTCGGATTTTGCTTTATGTCAGAATTGTGAAATTGGTCGAATTGACAGGGTGCCCCGTTGCCAATATATGATCGGAAATAGCTGATTTTCCTGACGGTGGAAAGCCTTTGTTAATCAATTTCTGTGGCAAATGTTGCTGGATTCTGTTTATCAATTGCTTCTTCGTACGTTGTTTACTAAGTTTTTTTGTGGGATTTTGGCACACTACTGTTGTAAGGAACGTATTGTCCGGTGAAAGTGGATTTTCTATGTATGGCCAGTGTCCAATCTCCGTTTGCTTCTCGAGTGATTTTGATGTCAAGGAAGGAAAAACTGTCGTCTTTCTCTACCTCGAGAGTGAATGGTTAATTCTGAAGCTATCAAAACAATAATGACTAGATATCAGACATCACTTCGCAATACTGCGAGAATGACATTTACATGCAAACACGCATACACACAAACACAAACGCATACACACTCACCAACTAGTCAAAACAAGAAACAGCAGTAAAAACGAGTCAGAATTGTTACCACTAGCATAATCAAATGAAAACCCAAAATGTATAAATATGTATGATTTTATAAGAGAGGATTAGTATTCACGAAATAAATGGCCTTTATCCACTTTGTTATTTGTGTTTTCCTATTTATAAGAATACTGTGGTAAATTAAAAAGAAATGGACATCATAAAGAATATATATATATATATATATATATATATATATATATATATATATATATATATATATATATATATATATATATATATATATATATATATATGATATCCATGCTGTTTTAATTAACACAGTAATCCTAATTATAAGAATATATATATATATATACATATATATATAGGAAAATATATGCACATACGCCAAAATACATACATACAGACGTACTTCAATACATACATATAATACCTTCATTCCTGCATTAATATATATATATATATATATATATATATATATATATATATATATATATATATATATATATATATATATAGTTAGATAGAGAGTTCAATTAGAATACAATGTGATTATATATAATATTATAGTATAAGAAAATAAATTAAAAATATCACTAGATTCGTCTTGTCTTTATTTGTTACACTTTTTTTAAAGTACTAACAATTAGGATCTACATTCCGTAAGAAACGCATTGCATGCACATTTTGGCCATGTATATGAGCAATTATTTATTGTAGCATAAAAATCTAATTAAACTGTTGGGGGTAACTAACAGATAAATATAAAGCGTAGAAGCGCTAACTTAAGGGCCTGATGACAAACTGGACTAGCCGATTTTGATAGCAGCTATACTTATGAACTAAAACACAAATTATGATACGCCAGCGCATTTCACTGATCGCTTATATCATTTGGTGTGTTAGCATAAATTTATCAGAAAAATAAGGCAAAAGGCGACTAATTATATTATCTGAATTGTGTTAATCACAAAGCAGATCAGATTAATATATACCAGCTCTACAAAAGAACTTTTAATCAATTAACAATACTACCGTTTTACTACAAATCGATTGCTATTACCAAATAACCTGCAGTAAACTTCGGGTTCTGCTGTTATTCTCTCAATAATTGAATTGAATTGTACCCAATTAGAAAATACAAATAGATTAATCTATAGTCAGCATGATCTAAATAAATTGTAATAGTCAAGTTAGAACCATGAATATGATTAATCAGTAGTGCTGGTTTGACTTCTATCGTAATAATGCATTTATACGCCTTTTGTTTCTTTAATCAGTTCAGCATGTTACCTGTACATTGGGGATTGGTAATCAGTCAGCATGTAAAAATTTTCCCTACATAGTTTTTGATATAAATTTTATTTTCTGGAAGCCGTAATCTTTTTAGAAAAAAATCATTTATTTAGCGCGTAGTTAAAGGAATAATTAAAATACTGGTTACCATCTTCGAAAAGAAAAAAAAAGTATATATATATATATATATATATATATATATTCAAATGCAGCACATGAAAGATTACCCGAATAACATTTGCTATTTTGCATTTATTTGCCTCAAGTTCAGCTTCGAATGCTTGGAATCGGCTGTGCACTTGTGGAATGTTGGTAGTATCTCGAGGGAATTCTTCTGCAGAATAACGAGACTTCTCGCAAATCCATTCCTCCACCTATACTTCGAATTGTTAACATATTAATATGCCAAAAGTGTTCACAAATTAAAACTTCTACAAATCAAGAAAATACAACTTGAAATAGTACAGAGCAGCGCATAATCGTAGAAAATTCTGGTCTTAAGCCTAACGTGATTCTAGCCAGTTATGCTAGCAGCATTTTAATGCGCTTAAAGAAAAATTATGATACGGCAGACCATTTCGTCGAACTCAACATTTGGATTCCCGTTTTTATTTTTGGTTATAAACGGGAATAATTTAAAATCTTTAATTTTTCGTAAGAACCTATTGAATATACAGAATTCAAATTAACGAATATCCAGTCACAGTCAGAAAGTAAAGTTGTGGTTAATAATATACGAATATAAATAATTTGTTGGCCTAAATGACAATCTAAGCGAAAGCTTTAATATAATTAGTTTAAAAAGATGTAGTTTGACAAAGTACTTTCAGAATTTGCCAAGACCACAGCTCAAACTCTGAAATTTAACTATTCTGCCACACAAAACAAAGAAAATTTTCGCAAGTACTCGAAAGTTCCCAATAAAGACAAACCCTGGCTACTTGATAATTTTCCATTGCTAACTTATGCAGTGAAATGTTTATATCTATAGCATATAATTACATGGGCATATATAAAATAAAAAGGCAAATAAAAACAAATAAATCTGTGGGTCAATAAAGATTTGAACAATAAAAACTGGGTCGGAATATACATCTGTATAAAAATGACTAATTCCAAACAACATTTGCCAATGATATAAATAAAACTCGTTGACTTCATAAAAAAACAATTAAAACATATTGACCACTTCTTAAACGGTAAAATATTCTGTTGTAGGCAATCGGAAAAACCAATAGGTTATTTTTTATTTGCATACATATCGACCTACAGACCGGCGGGCCCTAGTCAGTCAGCTTTGTAGTGACAGTATGGATCTTGTCGAGTCTAATTAGATGCAGCCATCATCGCATTTCATGTGAAGCCTTTAGTGCGGTTTAACTAACTGGTATCTGTTAATGGGCAATGGCGGAATGAGATAAAGAGAGCGATAGATAAAGTGTAACTTTATGCTGTTGAGGAAAACTTGGTCTACCAGCATATGAACAGAAAGTGATAGTTTGCGTTGGTTGACAAACTACCTAAGTAAAGGAAAACTATGAATAAAAACAAACTTCACGAGAAAAATGAATGGTCTAGTGTATACGCATATCTATGAATATTCCAAGCATAATTTTATCTCTCCTACCATGGCCATCTCGCCTGACAGAATTTGTCACCGTATATGTATGCCTTATAAATTGTATAAGATAACAAACTTGCAGATGGGCCTTAAATTGGGATAAGTAACAAGAAGAATATATCAAGATATATACCATGGCTATTTGACAGACTTCGTTGGTCATTGTTCACTGTTTAAACCTCACATTGCAAGAGGATTGATTTATGATATAGACGTTAAAACAAGTAAATCCTTAATTTATAACCGCACTGAAAAACTTACGCTGTTAATTTTAGTGCAGAATTCATGAAACTTTATTTCTTCTTGTACCTGCATTTCTTTATTGTGGATGTGCTCCTTGTTATTTTTGTGTCTATGGAAAAAATAAATTAATAAGGATACAATGAAAATAATCTATTATATACTGTAGTTATTGCATTTTCACACGGTTCCTTACTTGTCTTCAATGTATCAAACAAGCTCTTCAAAATAATCCAAAACACATGAATTCGACTCATTTGTCTGTTTGAGAACTTCAAATTTATGTAAATGGTGCCTTATATTCAGATATTATTTCGAAAAATAGTAAATGCGTCTAGCATTAAATAAATAAGCATTTTTGCAAAGTGGTATTTATAAGAATTTAATAATATAAATTAAGCAAAAGTAAATTAGTTGTGCTTACTGAATGCGAATTTGTTGCAATGTTTTCCCAATATTAGATGGATGGGCATTCATCTTCATAATTTGTGCGCCAGTAGCCATACTCGTAACGACTTTATCATCGCACAAAGCAGTGGACTCAACAATCGGGAGTTTCCACTGCATTTCTTGTGCCATCTCCAAGGAAAGCTAAATGACAAATACGTTAGTTTAGAAAAAATTAAAGCAGATATGTACAAAATGACACGTGACTAGCATTGCGTCACGAAACAATATTTGTTTTCCGCATGGATCACAGCAAAATCGAAATAAATATGCATTTGATTTTTATCAGCAGGGACATAAAGGTCATTTGTAACGAAACAATAAATCAAATTATCCATCTACGAGAACCATCAAAAAGATCTGCATACACTTACAAGCACTTTGTAAATCAAGTTTAAGAACACGAAGAATCTCCAGAAGCGCATTCAAAAATAATTAAATTATATTACAAATATGATGGCACAAACGAAAATTAAATTGTGCAATTTATATAGAAATTTAAAACATTTCAACTTTACAAATTCAGATCGGGTTTGCATTTCAGCTTTGTAATGCAACATTTTTGTTGCAGTCTATTCCATGGTAGCGAGAAAATTTATTTGCCCAAACAATAGCCAAGGAAGGATAAAAGCAAAATGTATTGTCTACAATATCTGGTACTAAAAACATTTATTTGACAGTAAACGTGTAGAAAAGATGGACAAAAATTGCAATAGTTGTTGTTGCATTCTATACAAACAAGAATGATGACCTTCTGACATTAAACTTTGGGACATCTCTGTGCCGAGCACCTCTTTGAGTCATTGCAGTCCTGATTGAATTAGCCTGGAACATCACAAGAAATTAATGACTAATGTCAACAGTTCTTTACAAGTCAACGTTGTAATCCACAAAGAATAAATACTCACCAAGATTGCTTTCAATATCACTGCACGAAACAATTTTCTGCCATTTTACCTGATATATCTATAGCAGGTGGTTAGTGGGTGCAAAATATTTGGTATCTATTGACGATAAGTTTACTCGATAGCTCGTACCAGTGAAGAGAATCGCAACAGCGATTATAAAGTGCTCAGAAAAACGAAGACTTAGTCAACTTGTTGCGCCACATATTAAATTACGGACTAGGGTGCACAGTTACAGTTGATAGAATTTAATCAGTGTTGCGCAGTCACTTACCACCCGCAGACCAAAGCGACGGATACGCGAGAACACCAGACTATCAAATATGTATTGCCATGTTGTTGCCCAGGATCTTGGAGAGCAAGACTAAATTTGGTCGAGTGGGTCATGCGATTATCGGTTTCAACAGATACAGGATTCGCTCCAACAACAGTGGTCTAGAAAAGTTATATTCGCCTGGCAGCTGAACCAGTAATTCCAGGTATTTAAGAGCGCTGCACTATAGCGGATAATAAAGAGCGCCTATAACAACTAACTGAATTTGTAGAAGTCACACAGGGAAAACTTTATGTAAGAGTAAATATTTATGTGCAGGATTTAAAAGGACATTAGGTAGTCAATTCTTGATATATTTTGTTGTAAACATTCAAATTAGTGGCGTGATGTTCGGTGGTTTCTAGTTTTGCGAAAAATAATAACGTAAAATTTGCAGGATTTATCGAGATAAAACGTTTTTAGTTCAAAGGCCTCGAATTTGGTTGTAATTTTTGTGAAATAATAGTAACGAAATGAGAAGTTTGTTACATGTAGAGAAGAGGTCAACTTACTCTGATGTATTTATCTTTATCTTGGAATGGGTGACTAATTGATTGTAATGCTAATTTCTGAGAATCTTATATATTGAGTAGCAAATGCAATATTTTGTTATTTCGAAATTAATTTCGCATAATTGAAATAATCGCCTAATTACGACTTATTGAGCTTTTGTATTACATTTAGTCCTAAAATCGTGTCTCCTTGATTAAATGTCTGAAAATGGCTAGAATAAATTTAACTGACTTATGTGTGGTTAAACTCGACTTGTTGCCAGAGATGAATAATTGTCTCAGAAAATTTCTTGACATCTTTAATTTACTACTTTAGCATCTATTTTAGTCCCTTAATTCTCTAAATATCAGGAAAGCCCTCTGAACCACAGCCTTAAACTACGCATAAACGTATACATATTTAAGAGATAAACACTGTTTTCCTTGCGCGTCGAGTTAAATTGACATCGGTAATGGAATTGAACAATGTGTCGTGACTAGCATCGGTGTTCGTGTGACTCAACGAAATCTATATCTTAATCTCAAGATCGAAGTAAAATAATATTTAGATGTGGAAAGAAAATTTTAGATTTTGTGCTCCATTCCATGCTGTTTATTAGTGGGATGGATTTATAAATTTCGAGAAGAGCGTATTATCTACATCTGTGTTTATCTTACGCCAAATTAAAATTGAGTTAAAGTACGTTCGAAGAAAGGCCGTAGTCTTGTGGTATTACCGAACACCAAACATAACAAAAAAGAAAATTCAGGAATCAAAAAAGAATATAATAACCATGTTATATCGGTCTATTTTCATGGGTATTAAATTACTTGATCGTAATGAAGGAAATGACTTCGAGATACAGTTGTAATTTATAAAATCCTACGCAGTCTGAAGCCCAATGTGATTTTCTCAAATATTGCGCGCCTATAATTATGGTAATGTTACAAATCTGATCTTGCACCTTATCATTATCGTTGGCTGCATTCCTAAAGTAATTTGAAGTTAAGGGTTGACTGCCACTGGAACATAACATCACAGTAATATGTGAGCTGTTAAAGTACACTAGGTCGCTTATTCATAGTGAGAATGACTTGTATCAAGAGTTGTTCTTCTCTTAAGGAGTCTTCTGACGATCACTTTCTCACAAATACCAGTGGCCAAGATTCCAATTTAGCCGGAATCCAACTTTCATATATTACACATTTCTTCTCATTCCGTCAGGACCCATTTAATTTATTGTAACAGTGTAGTTAGTCACGTTTTAACAAGCTCTTGTCGACAGTTTGCCAGGCCCGGAATTTTTGTAGTATATGTCTGCGGAGACAAGGCACTAGATAAATGGGAATGATTGTTGACGCATAGCGATATAACGTCATAACATAACAACGGAATTAATTGGGAAATCTGCCGATCAGATAGATTGAGATGGTGGCTCGCCTAAGGGTCGGTGACAAATTCATGGCCGCGAAAGAGTGAACACAAAGAAAAGTTTACTGTGAGTTTTAGTTTTTTTATAACCTGATAGAGAAAAAGCCACAAGGACGATGTATTGCTGACGGTGCTTTTCTCTAATGCTGACTCGGCTATAATGCTGTTTTAGATAGATTTAGCTTGTCTCCTCTCTGTGAAAAATATACTCACAGTAAATGATCATTCTTTTATTATCTCTAAATTATTATTTCTGTTGCAATATATATATATATTCGCTTGTTATTGTTATATGGCAGTGAAACATTAGTCACTTTTCGCTTTTGTATAATTGGGCGTAAATATTCAGAGAACATTCTAAAAGGTCTCCTTTACATGAATTCTTTTTAAACCTAAACTGATAAAAGAGTCGTGCTCCTTGCCCATTCAAATCGTTTTTGACTTGCATCTAAAACAGTTTCTAACATCCAACGCCTAACCTACAAAATATATTAAGAATAGCCGAGTGTAGAATCTACAGCGATAGGCGATTCATCAAAGTAATCAATACAAGCAGATTTTTATCGTACCTTTCTCTAAAAGACTAACAAAAATAGGTTAAAAACTTTATTTTAAAATATCTGCCTTACTGTAAGCAAAAACGGAATTAGGTTCCCTAGAAATTCTGTAGAAAAATACATTTATAGCTAAGTTTGCGTTCTTGATTTAGTGAATAAACCACATGTATTTGACCATTTGTCAAATAGAAAGATTATCGTAAGTTACACGTCCTGATGCGTAATGCAAAATGAGAGAAAAATTACATATTCAACTTGAATTGAAACTTCGAGTGATAATTTCTATGCGGTCTCGAACAGTAGCCAGTTTCCGCCTTTGCTAGCCAGTCATTTACAGTGCAGACAGCGGTAAAAAATTCAAGGGCTAAACGCAAAACCGAAATTATATAATAAGTAACAGAACCTAGCAAGAAATATGACTCTCACAGGAACTGTCGCAATTCAAACGACGGTGGTTATCATCGGTGCATGAAGGAAACTGAGTGGTTAGTATAAATCAGCACAGCATGATTAACAAAAGAAAGATTCATATTCGGAATTTAGACTTATTCTGGGCACAAGTCGCACTATATTCGAACATATGTTCATATTTATGACTAAAAGACTGATTTGCATCTTCACGAATGATAAAACAGGTAAGGAAAAAAAAGGTGATTAGCCAAACAATCTACAGTCAAATATGGTGCGAGTTTGTCGAATTTAGTAATACAATTCATAGTCATATTGAAGACCGACAAAAACAACTGTAGATAATATATCAAATGGTATAATGATGTTTTTATATACTCAGATATCTCCAAATCTCTCATCTGCATTATATTTCTCAAAGTTGGTACTTATTAGCATTGTATAATATAACCGTCTTCAATATTAACAAAAAAACAAAAGAACTGCTAATGCATTTTAGTTAGAATTTTAATTTCGTATATTAAACAAACCTATTTATAGTAAGCTACTAGCATTTTTCCAAACGTGCTAAGGCGTTAACTAAAAGCCTTTTGTTCAGTAATGTAGAGGTTAAATTAATTATCGGACAGAAATTTACCTCTCATATAAAAATAAATCAATTTTTATTTTTGGACATTTGATGTTATCGCTGGTTTCGTAAAACAATATTGTAATTTTTGAAAAATATTGTAAAAATTTTTGAAAGTTCTTTTGTTCATATTGTCGAAGTTTTGGACTTGTCTTGTGAAAAGAAATGAGACAGTTTTGATCTGAGTTTCTGAATTGCATGAGCGGGACACTGCATGTTTCATCTCCGATTACTTTGTGAATAAAATTTGTAAATCTTCTCGACATTTTGGTGTTTTTAATTATCACCGAAAAGTACCATAAGTTTGCTTTGGGTAATTTAAGTGAATATTTGTTTCAAGGTCTCAATCATTCCAGTTCAGTAAATTTGTGGACATCAGCGTATCCGGGTAAGCTTACTTAATTAATATAATATATAAATTATAAATAATTTAATAATATCATGTCTGGTTTATTAAATACTGAGGATACAGAGCAGTTGGCTAGCGGACTTAAGGATTGTAGCTTAAGAGATAGTTCAGAGGAACTTAAGTGTTCCAAGATAGATGATCATTCCGCATATATGGATTTTCCGGGCCTGGCATCCAAGAGACCCCCTTATGGTAGTGACCTAAGGGCCTCTACAAAAAATGGCGACCGCGCCAGGATCCTTTATGCGGGAAGATATGATGTAGAAGATCGTTATTGCCACAATTCTATGGATAGCAATGTCAAGCTTAATATGTACAGACCAGACAACCATTCTGAATGGGTCGAAGAAGCTAAATTTTATTTTAAACTAAGACGGATGACCGACCGTATAGAAAGGTTTGCCTCGGCCTGGTGGTGCTTACCTGAGCCATTAAAGAAGAATCTGTTTAGACTCAGGAAATTTCTCACTGAGAACGAACCAGAAAATGCATTTGAGCTTCTAGTAGAAGAACTCCATGGACGAAATCAACCCGAGAGGATTGAACGGATGACTGACTTATTACGTCAGGAAAAGATGGGAAATCTACTTCCATCTGAATTTTATGACAGACTAATTTCAAAATCCATCGGGCTTGATATATCTGAGGAAGTTATAAATAGTATATTTGTAGCAGAATTGCCTGCTAGACTAAGAGCCACATTGGATGTATATGATACATTGGAACTAGAGTGGCCCAAGAAGCTCAAAGGGTTGGACAAAGTGTATCGTCAGGTGGAACCTAAGGTGTATGCAGTAACCGCAGATTCACGCCTAGAGCAGCAACTCAGACATCTCTCAGAGAGGCTCCTGATCATTGAGAATGAATTAAGTACCCTCCGCAGGGATGTGGGTTGGATAAAAAGCAATAAGGAAACTTCCAACAGAAGTAGGGTAAATTCTCGGAGTCAGCGTTCAAATTCCAAGCATTGGAGAGGCGAATCGCGTGAGAGTGTACAAGGACCACGCGAGTGGTGCATATCGCATCGCAAATACGCCGAGTTTGGAAAATGTCAGGAGGGGGGATGCACATTTCCAAAGTTGGGTGGTCCCCGATGGAAAGGAAGTAGTCTTCCTGTAGCCTGGTCTAAGCTGCCGGAAAACTAATTGAGCCCCCGCTAATAGGAGCCGTAGGGGGGGTTGCGCAAGCAAGGCTCCAAGGTATACATACTCGTGGCATACTAAAAACATCGAAGTTAGGTTCGGAAGCTTCGATGGAAGAGACGCGCAGTAATACAGTCCGTAAATCTGTTAGATTTCGGCTGGCAGATAATCTTAAAGAGGTTGCTGGTTATAGCAACAATAAGTTCGTTATAACTGATGAACTTAGTGGCCTAAAATTCTTAATAGACACGGGTGCAGAGGTGAGCATAGTTCGATCTGATGTGGTGGAAATTGATAGCCCCACATTCGATTACCAACTATGGGCTGCTAATGGAAGTCCAATTGAGGTTAAGGGAGTTAAAGAATTGTCAGTGACATTGGGGCAGAAATCTCCATTTACGTGGAATTTTCTGGTCGCTGGTATAAAGGATAACATCATTGGGATGGATTTTTTGATCCATTTTAATCTCGCTTTAGATCCCAAATCTAGGACCATTGGACAAAGCACTGGGATAGTGACTTATGCTGAGACTGGGACCTCAGTAATTAGGTCAGTGAGACTACCCAGACCCGTCGTCGCCGATGACTTGGCGGATGTCATCGAGAAACACCTGGCCGTGTTTCTGCCATTTAATGCTAAACGCAAGGGTTTAAAGACAGGCATAGAACACCAAATCGAGTTGGTGGAGCCACTACCTTGTTCGCCCAAGTCTCAACCGTTAGCACAACACAAGCAGCAGGTTGCTATTGAAGAATTTAAGCGGTTGAGAGAAGAAGGAATTTGTAGGCGTTCAAATTCCAACTTTGCATCTCCAATAGTGGTTGTTCCCAAACCTGAACCAGGTCAATGGAGGGTTTGTGGTAACTATCGTCTATTGAATTCGGTTACGAAAGGCGATTCGTATCCTCTACCGAACCAGAGTACTTTGCTCAGGGATATAATGGGGTATGAGGTATACACAACGTTAGATCTGCAGAAAGCGTACTATCAAGTACCTATGGAGGCAGAATCTATACCGCTCACAGCAGTGCGATTCCCTGGAGGAGGATCGCATGAATTCTTATGTATGCCTTTTGGGTTGAAGAATGCAAGTCAGACATTCCAGCGTCTGACAGAGGAAGTTCTTCAAGACTGTTCATTTGCTAGAGTGTATATAGATGACATCGTTATATATAGTCAATCTAGGGAGGAACACCGGGAGCATTTGGACATAGTTTTGTCTAAGCTGAAATATTATGGATTGGTAGTGAAACCAGAAAAGAGTAGGATTGGTTGCTCTACCGTAAAATATCTTGGACACACCATTTCCAAGGATGGAATCAAGCCCTTGGAAGACAAGGTACAAGCAATCAAGGATGTGCCAGAACCTAGAACTGTACGCCAGTTGCGTAGATTTTTGGGCATGATTAGCTACTATCGTCGGTTCATACCAGGTTTAGCTGGAATTTTGGGGTCGCTAACTCGACATTTAGTTCGCGAACGAAGCACAATCAAGAAGTCCTGGCCTATTAATTTTAGCCAAGACGACAAGGAAAAATTCCAGAGGGCCAAAGATCTGTTAAGCCAAATAACCACATTAGCACCTGTGGATTGGACTAAGCCGTTTGAGCTGGTCACAGATGCTTCTGATGTAGCCATAGGAGCAGTGTTACATCAACGGGAAAATGGTATAGTCAAGCCGATAGGATTCTATAGTCGGAAACTCCAAGATCGCGAGAAGCGATATGATACGCTTGGAAAGGAGTTACTAGCAGTTTATTCTGCAGTGTTGCATTTTGAGCACTACCTAGATGGACATCAGTTTATGATATTAACTGATCATAAACCGTTGTTGAGTATCCTTGGGAAAGCAAACAGGCTAAATTATTCTCGGCGGGTAAATTCACAAATAACCCGACTCGCAGAATTTGATTTTACTATAAGTCATATCTCAGGAAAAGATAATGTGGTGGCAGACACTCTCAGTAGACCAGACGTATCAGATGAAGATATGATTCGTTCAGAGTCACTTGTATGCTCTATTGTATCTTCTAATGATTTTGTCCAGCAATTGATGGAAGCACAAGGTTCTGATCCTTTAGTGGCTGTGTTGGAAAAGAATCCTGTATATACACGCAGGAAGATTGGAGATAAGTGGTTATTATGTGAAATCTCCAGGAGCCAACCTAGACCTTATGTACCGCTAGAATTAAGGTATAAGGTAATTCAGCAGCTACATGAATTCAGTCATC
This sequence comes from Eudiplozoon nipponicum, assembly GCA_029291075.1. Classification (NCBI taxonomy): domain Eukaryota; kingdom Metazoa; phylum Platyhelminthes; class Monogenea; order Mazocraeidea; family Diplozoidae; genus Eudiplozoon; species Eudiplozoon nipponicum. Next base: position 72,687 of record JAQBSW010001413.1, on the reverse strand, counting down.
CTTCCATTAAGGCAACTATCAGGATGGTCACTGATAGATATGTATGGCCAAAGATGTCGAAAGACATAAGAGCCTGGGTAAGGACATGTGCCCGGTGTCAAACTTGTAAAGTTTGGCGTCATACCAAAACTGAAATTAAAACGATTGGTATACCAGCGGGTCGATTCATGCATGTTCATATTGATATAGTAGAAATGCCTGAGATTTCCGGCCAAAAGTATTTACTCACGATGGTCGATCGGTTCAGTCGTCAGTTTGAGGTAGCAATTCTGAAAGACATGACAGCTCAGGAGGTCTTACTTATGTTCTTGCATAATTGGGTGTCGCGATATGGTGTACCGGTAAGGGTAACTACTGATCGTGGTAGTCAGTTTATGTCTGAACTGTTTATCAGATCATTGAATACAATGGGGATAGAAGTAAGACACACATGTGCTTATAATCCCAGAGCCAATGGGATGGTTGAGAGACTGCACAGGGAGCTGAAGGCTGCATTACGCTGCACCGGTGGATCCAGTTGGATACATGATTTGCCCGTAGTTTTGTTGGCAATGCGAAACAGATACAGAGTTCAGTTAGGAACATCCATAGCAGAACTTGTTTATGGAGAGCCACTGAGGTTACCTGGAGATATTCTAATAGAAACTCCAAGTTGTCTCGATTGGGCCTCTAGTTCAGTAGATTGGTTTGTTGGAGCATTGAGAGATAAAATGAGTCGTTTAGCTCCAACCAAAACTAGAAGTCCAAAGACCAAATGCTATGTATCTTCAGATTTAAAGCTGGCATCGCATGTATACATAACTAACGAAAACAGACAGAATTGTCTGACTCCATTCTATAAGGGGCCATATAAAGTCAATCATATGACTGAGAAAAATGCATTTATAGAAGTAAATGGCACTGTAGAATGTGTAACACTGGATCGCTGTATTCCACAGTTTATTTGGACGGAGGAGGAGACTGAGGAACAGTATTCACCGAAGTATCCAGAAGTTGAGGCGAGATGTGACTCAGAAATTGGTGAGAAAAATGAAGTGTCGAATAAATATGGTAAAGAAGTAAAGATTAAAACCAAGACAACTGAGAAGCAAGAACAATGCAATATGAATATGAAATCTGGTGAAGTACCAGCACTACTTGTTGAAACTCGGTCGGGAAGAGTCATCAAGAAACCGAAGAATGAAGACTACATCATGTATGGTTAATCATCTTAAACATGAGGGAGTATGTAGAGGTTAAATTAATTATCGGACAGAAATTTACCTCTCATATAAAAATAAATCAATTTTTATTTTTGGACATTTGATGTTATCGCTGGTTTCGTAAAACAATATTGTAATTTTTGAAAAATATTGTAAAATTTTTTGAAAGTTCTTTTGTTCATATTGTCGAAGTTTTGGACTTGTCTTGTGAAAAGAAATGAGACAGTTTTGATCTGAGTTTCTGAATTGCATAAGCGGGACACTGCATGGTTCATCTCCGATTACTTTGTGAATAAAATTTGTAAATCTTCTCGTCATTTTGGTGTTTTTAATTATCAGCGAAAAGTACCATAAGTTTGCTTTGGGTAATTTAAGTGAATATTTGTTTCAAGGTCTTGTTCTTTCCAGTTCAGTAAATTTGTGGACATCAGCGTATCCGGGTAAGCTTACTTAATTAATATAATATATAAATTATAAATAATTTAATAATATCATGTCTGGTTTATTAAATACTGAGGATACAGAGCAGTTGGCTAGTGGACTTAAGGATTGTAGCTTAAGAGATAGTTCAGAGGAACTTAAGTGTTCCAAGATAGATGATCATTCCGCATATATGGATTTTCCGGGCCTGGCATCCAAGAGACCCCCTTATGGTAGTGACCAAAGGGCCTCTACACTGTCATTCTTTACTCATTACCACCAATGGTATTGCTGACGTGCACACCTGATTGAGCGATAGCCTCAGTAGGTGGTTACCCAACAACCTTTTCATAAACTGACACATAATTTTGATTGATTGGCAAGTCGTCATGGTAAGGCCTTCGCTATTTTATCCTTCAATGGCGCAGAAATATTTAAAACTCCTCAATACAGATTGTAACATTTAAAGATATATAAATTTGAATGCCAGTCAGTCAGTTGAAAGAAAAACCGCTGACAGGTAACTTGCACAATTTTTTGGATTCTCAATACAGGATAATAGATATATGTTTAAAAAAATTAACTATTCGGAGCTTAATTTATGCCTGATTCTTAATAAAGCCAGTCAATCAAAATGCCTTCTATGGCGACAGAATACAATTTCTTTTACTATTATAAAAAATAAAAATAAACTAAACGTTTGTGCAGTACATTTTCAAATGCCTATTGTTAAATCTCTTTTCAAAATATATTTTGTTGGTTTTATTAGTTGTATATCAATCAATTTTTATTTCGCGTGACCATGATGGCATCAATTATCCTCAACTCAATCTCTGAAACAAGTGTATTTGTTATGTATCTTTAATTATCACTGATATTTTTATTTTTTTTAAATCAACTTAATGAATTTGAGATAGACACCAATAAAATTTTACTCAACCAGTTGTAAAAGGAAGCAAAACTAGTGCCTGTCACTTTTACAGACCTGCTTCAACCTTTCATATTTGTCAACACCAAGGCAAATCGACTAACTAGAATAACACAGATGTGTGTACGTAAGTTATGGAAAATCAGATATGTTGCTCTCCAACAAGAACTCTAGCAAAATGTCTATGACATTATTAAAATAAAGTTTTTTTCAATATTCCCTACACGTGTATTAACTGCGCAATCACTCATAATTCTAACCAGGTTTGTAGACCTGAGACAAACACAAATCCCAGTTTATTTAACCAGTTGCACAACATAGCAAAACTGCCGACAGTCAGACTTACTGACGTGTTTCGGCATTTAAACCATCATTTTCAGAGCCAAACGTAAAACTAACTCACAATAAACCAATGTTCGTTTAATTATATAAATGTTCATTTCAATACCACTTCCCCATGTAATGTGGTGTCTGTTCAGTAATGACAGATTGGGTATGGTTAGTTGGAACTTTGGGTCTAAATGGATGCCATATGAGCTCCACCTAAAGGAAAAATTGACTAACCAAGTTACATTAGTATATAACTGAAAATTGTGTGTAGTGTAGTGTGCGGCAGGATAGCTCAGTGGTTAGAGCACCAGATTCGGAAGCAGACGTGCCCAGGTTCGTATCCTGTCCGCGGCAAATTCTGGCCAGTAATTGATGAGTTCCCAATCAGGACGAAACCGGTCTACTGGATGAATTGCCTTTTCTACACTATACAATTCTTAGTTTATACTGACATATGTAAGTAATTAATGGGTCAGGTGTTTATATCAAGACCGCAACCTTGATTATAATAATAAACTAGACTGTCGATTGCCCAATTTCTATTCCGTTAAGGAAATAACAGTTTTAAAGCTTTCGCCACGCGTTTAATACTAAAACGTTCTTTAGGTGTTTTGTGATGAATTGTTTTACAATTGAGATAAAAAACCATTCTATTTTTCTCACCTGTCACTCAACGTGCCAAAACTCTTGCCAGATATAGTTATTTGGTAGATACTAATAAATTTCGATTTCATATTAACCTACACTCTTCCATCACTGCCAGTCGTGAAGTGTAACAAATATTCTACTTGTTCAAATAGCAAATGCATTTCATGCCTACTCTCAATTTGTTTTCTTGCTTTGTCGGTTAACGTTTGGCGCGTCAGACATTTTCAAAATAGGCCACATCGGTGGATGTCTCGAGGAAGGGTATGTCGTGTGAGCCTTTATTTTCATATGAGTGAACTTGTATTTAAGAAAGTGCACATTAGCTTTGTCGGCTAATATTTTGGCAGGTTAAACTTTGGCGTAATAGACCACATCCTTGGATACCCAATGTAGGCTACACCTTGTGAGCATTTACTCTATGATATAGACCCTAAGTGCCTTTGCCTGTTGCTTAAGACTTTATAATTTCTTCCAATATTAATGATTTATTTAAATATTCTCGACTGAATTCTTAGTGATAGTTTGGATTTAGTGTAAAATTCAAATAATTCTTTACTTTGCCAAACTTGAGTCACTTTTTAACATTTCCAAAATATTTACATAGACAGTTTGTCTATTATTTGTCGTGTTGCGTTGATTTGTACTTCCTTTTAATTCATTATTATTTTGAGCCTCTTCTCGTTGACGCGAGAAGGAAGTCTTCGTTGTTTTTTTGATAAATTTTAAGCTTCTTGTACTCAGAAAATGTTGATTTTTATTTATACTTCCGAAAAGAGTTAAATCTAATGTCAAAATCTACCCAATTTTTTGTCTGCATTCATTATACTGGATTTGCGAGGTGACAGTCAAGTCAGTTAAATTCTCCTGCGTGTACTAGACAGTCCACTACATTTTAGAAATGTTAAACTGCCCACTTTGGGAATGCGGATTTTAATGTGGATAGATTGCCAGACTCTGAAACATATCCCCTCAGTACAAATTGTAGCCATGGAAATTTTTGCAACTATTTGATGAGTGCTTAGTAAGAGCAGAATCGATCCGTTTTATGAATCGCGTTTGCCATCTTATGCAAGGTTCCTTTTGTACCGATAAAATTCTAATTCAAATACTGCATTTCTAATCTAACCAACTATTTATTTCCATAGTGGCAAGATTTCTAACTTAAAATGGAAGATCTAAAATGGTCGTTTGAAACGTGAGGTCAAGAGCGCAACTAAAAGTTATACGCATGAAGAGATGATTGACGAAAACACAAATTTAGACAAAGTTTGAAAATTAAACACAATATTTCTAGTTTGTGCGAAATATTGCCGGAGCAGGATTCAGGTATGTGCCAGTATAATAATTATTTAACAGCGTTTGGTGCTAATATGGCATCCTTGTAATTAGTTGGTGTACAGTTAAACTTTGGCTAGTTAATTGATTTTTGACGTATTGTAAACAAACTAACCCTCCCAAATTTGATGATTTTTTGTTGTAATTTCTACGAAATATAATACAAAATTGTCTCAAAATAAATCAACTAACTGAGAACACAGAAACTATGACTAACAAAAAGCAGAGTGCAAGAGTTGTAGAATGTAAATGACATATGGGCACAAAATCTCACGTAAATATTGTTAATTTAACGCAAACCTGATAAGATGTGATTAAAATGATTTTCTTATGAATTTAAATGATCGTGAAACGAAATAAATGGTCACTCAATAAATGAATACTGTAGCTACTCATAGGTAAATGAACCGAAATTATTCTAAATGCCGCCATTTGTTTAATCTGGAATTATAAATATATGCCAACCTGTCAATTATAATAAAAGTAACAATATTAAATAATATAAACCATAATGATACATGTACGATAAGAAAAAATGACCGATTATATCTCTTATTAGCATAGTGCTAGTATGAAATCAATGTAACTCTAAAGAGGAAACTAAAGGAGTGGTTTATGAGGGACTCAGTGTTACTGTAGTATCTCATTTTATTAATTAAAATGATTATTTTCCTGTATGTATGGTTTTCGATGCAGTTATAAATGTAAGATTAGGTGGGTGTTTTATTCTTCGCTAGGGTTCAGGTGATTGTGTATATGTGTTCTTCAAAACTGATTTTCTCCTGATACTCCTTATTACAATAAATTATTTCCATTTGTTCATTACTAAACATAACCTTCGTATACACGGTTTTTTTAAATGTTACCCATTAAATGAAATAAATACTATAGCTCGAAAATGAAGTTAACAATGGAAAAAAATTATTCGGCTCTGCGCTACTGAAATATTGCATTGTTCATTCGAAAAACACTGGATAATTTAAGAAAGTTTACGAAAATTTAGGTTATCTCGTGATTCCATATCGGAAACATTTTAGGTCTTCTAATTGTAAGACAGAGACGTTAGTCGTTCTCTAGGAATTTAGAAAAGGTGTGTTCTAAAGCCTACTTTGCTCAAATTTGGCCTGAAAAAAACTATTTAATTATAGCGTTGTTTTGTAAGACGGTGCTACTTCATGCACATTTCTAAATTCTGTGCAACGATAACGTGTAAGAACGTGCCCACATCACTCTAATAATAATTCCTGATTCGATCTGGAAGTGCTAGACTCAGGAAAAGTTATGTGCGGGCTCTTGGAAATTCAGCCCATCTCAAACATAACGAAAATCCGCATATCAAATGTTAGTCTAGGCGTTTGATCATCAAATTTTGAAAGATTTTATCTTTACGTGTCAAAACAGCTGCTGAATTTCTTAGCTCTTTTTATGTGGTATAAACAAGACCAATGTAAATATCATTTCGAATTAATAAATTAAGGCAGGATATATATATATATATATATATATATATATATATATATATATATATATCAGATCACATTGTTCAGGGTATAAATTGTGTTGGATGCAATTTAAACTAGGTCTGCTAAAGCGAGGTGAAAGCTAATGTTTTTCTCTTTTTGGGTTGTTAATCAAGGTTGTCTCTTATACGGAACAAAATTCAGGACCGATTATATTATATTTTTAGATTTGTACAAAGCTATGCCAAGTAGGTGGCCAGGTGTTATTATTAAAATAAGAACGATATAGACAGCTAATTTATTTGTCCATTTGTAAGTGAGATCTACGCGTGTGGTCTGAACAATTTGCTGCGTAAATGTAAATGTGTGCTTAATAATAAGTTGCACACAATGAGAGTATTAGCTTGTCTTAAACGAATTCGACTAGCATATTAATTTTGGAGAATGACCAAACTTGAGAAAACGGAATAAAACATTGTGTCTACCCGTTTAGCTATAAATGTACTGGTGTGCATATATATGCTTAACTTTTTATTTTTCTAATATTGGTAAAATTTCTGATCTTAATTAAATAAAGTATAAATATTTTTTCTATATCAATGTTTACACATATTACTTCACAAAAACATTTTCTGTAGCGTTTATTTTCGAACAATTATGCTGGATTTCGCGGGGGGTAATAAAAACTAATTTCTTCAAGTTTGCCAATTTGAGATAAACACCAATTCTATTTAATTTAATCATTCGAACAATGTAGCGAAACAAAATGTATGTTTGTAACTTTGTGCAACTGGTTAAATTTTATCCTCGTGGTTGCATGGAAATTGTGCAGCAGATATTTCCAATCAAGCACATCTTATGGAATGCTAATAAGAATAAGAGCCACTTGCCCAATTATCCTTCCTCTACACGTACATTGCGGTTTTATCGTTGGTAGTCAGTTCGCCTTTGTGCCATGCGTATGATCATAGAAGGTCAAAACACGGTAGTAGTTCGAGTGACTTCGTCCAACTGGTCAAAATTCAATGGCATTGATGTTTATATAAAGTTCACAAACTGGATTTGTATCGCTTATCTTAAACTGAATGATTGAACATTTTTAGATGTAAATCAGTTCTACACTATCTACGTTTTGTTTACTAAGATTTGGAATAGAAATTGAATTTAGGCTGTAAACTATAGCAGTTGTTGATAAATTATTTTTATCACAAATGAGTTTGTCATTAACCGTAACCAAACTTTATTCAATATATTCAAATCGGACGCAGTCTATTTAAGTTTACTAGCAAATGACTTCATTCGCGGAGATAAGCGGCAAAATCAATTTTAATATCGTTTAACTATTAAAAAAGCGCATCAGATAAATATGTGTTCATAGAGTACATGCCGATGAAGAGAATAATTATCGATAAAGTTTAAATTCATTTGAGTTATCATTATTTCTTGAATAACTGGTTCCACTCGCATGTGCATAAGAGTTTATTTTGCTGTAAGTTGAGGTTGATAATTTTACCTATAAATAAGGAAATATAAAAATTTGTGAGATAATAAATTGCGCATAACTCTTTTGGACATACCGGCATGTCTGTAAAAGTAACTTAATTAAGTATTCGTTAATTGCGTCTGTGGTGAGTTTAAATAGTTAGAATTAAGTTGCTGACTCTATATATGCACGAAACATATTTAAAATCGATCCAAGATCTATTTGATTGTTTGATCCTAACTAAGAAAACATTCTCCTACTGAAGACACTTCAAAACGTTAATACTTTCAATTAAATAATCATTGATTGCGCGGGTGGTGGTAACAATTCTTTAAATCAAGGTTTGCGAGCTTAAAGTAAACACCAATCCCATTGTGTTTAACCAGTTGACGAACAACATAACAAAACCGCCGCCAGTCGTAACGCACTGACGCGATTCGACATTGCATGATAATCATCAAAGTACGACGGCAAACTGACTAGCAAGGATAAAACCGCATCGCAAATATATAGAAAGCAAGATAAGATATGCAGCTCTCACCTCTAGTAGTCTCACATACATTGTACTTGAATGGAAATTCTTTCCAATGTTGGACAAGGCAAATTCAGGCTTGCTGTCTTTATTAATCACATCCGAAAATTATCGAGTTTGATTACTAAAAACCGATTCCAATCGTGTATAATTTAAAGATAACTGCACATTAAATTCCCGATGTACGGAAGTCTGCAACATAAAATGACGAAAACGTGCCCGTGAAAGCTATATTAACATGTTCCTATGTCAGAAATGTTAATTACAAGACAATAAATTATTCAATGCTCTTAAACTTCCAAAAGTTTTTCACAATAAACGCCATATTTGAATGATAATCTGTGATTATAAATCAATAAAAGTCCTTCTCCCACAATAAACCTGCATTGGCTTCCCCTGTATTTAATGGGTCTGGTTCTTATATCAAGATCGCAACCTTGACAATAGTAATTGTTATAACCGGTCGAGCAACCAATATTCGCTTAATTAGATTTAGATCTTTCCTGAGAAGCACATAATCAATTACACCTTAGTGCAAGCCAGTAGAAAATAAACATGGTGTAAGGCAATTCAACCAGTCGACTTGTTTCGTCCTAAGAAGGTACCCTTTAAGTATTGTCCAGAAATTTGCGGCAGACAGGACTCATACCGATACACCCTTCCTTTAATATCTGTAATTCTATGCAATGCGCCACACTGCCACAAATTTCACATTCTATTTTCAATTATATACTAACTTAAACAATGATTGATTGCGCGAGTGGTGGTAACAATGTTTTAAAACAAGTTTACGAGCTTGAAGTAAACACCAATCCCATTGTTTTCAACCAGTTGTCGAACAACATAACAAAACTATCACCAGTTGCAACGCACAAACTTATATTTGTGGCAAGTCTTTCCGTAAGATGGATCCTATATGACATTCTTTCCAACAAATAGTTCTAACTGGTCACTATAAAGCTCCCCAGCCTGATTTAAATATATGTTATCACCTCATGCACAACCAGAGATTGTTAAATTGTATAGATCATTAGTTCAACTCTTCTTACCCAGGTAGCAATGTTGCTCTACTACAATGAAATTGTGGCTATTTGGAAGCTTATTGTTAAAGAAATGCTCTATTTTCTTTAACTAGAGAAAAGACTAAAAAATAGAGGTTTTTATATAACTGAAATATTTTTTAGTGCACTGCAGGTTGGCACAATGAAAAGTATTGCAGAATTCGAAGTAAACCTGCCAAAGTTCAAGCCTTTTCCACGACGAAATTCTGAGCAGTACTTGACGGGTTCCCAATACGGACGAATAGCATTTTCTACATTAATACAATACTTAGTGTATATAGACAAATTTATATAAAATAGGATTGGTGTTTATAACACACACGCAACTTTGATAAAAATATAACTTTTATCACGACCTACGTAATCAGAGATTGTTACGCAACCAATTAGAAATGCAAGAAATTTTTAACATGAAAAATGTACCATTGTTTTGTAAAGTACCAGAAAAAATTGGTACATATATTCACAAGTAGTTGAATCTTGATAAGCAATAGTTAACAATAAATTATATATATATATATATATATATATATATATATATATATATATATATATATATAATTTCACATGCTGGCAAATGCAAATTCTGACCAATAACGGTTTTGGACTTATTGGGCACTTATAAGGTAATTTTCATGATTGCCGCGACTTAGGCGAAAACCTCAGCTTATTTGATTTAAATTCCAGCATTTCATCCACTTTGACACTAAAGCCGCGCGTTATGTGCGATTTGCAGTTATATAACAAATATTATTAGATATTCCTTCCCGTGAGTAGCCTATATGTCATTGAATTCGACTTAACGTTCAAACTGCGCACTTCCAAAACGCTATTAAAGAACAGACACTAAACTAAAATAATAACTGATTGCGCGGGTGGTGGTAACAATTCTTTAAATCAAGTTTGCGAGCTTGAAGTAAACACCAATCCCATTGTATTTAACCAGTCGTCGAACAACATAACAAAACTACCACCAGCTGCAACGCACTGACGCGTTTCGACCTTCCATGATCAACATCAGAGTACGACGGCAAACTGAATATCGAGGATCAAACCGCATTGAATATTTGTGGAAATCAAATTTAGATATGCGGCTCTCACCTCTAGCAGTCTCGCACACATTGAACTTGACTGGAAATGTCGGCAGCTGGCGATAGTTTTGTTATGTTGTTCGACGACTGGTTAAATACAATGGGATTGGTGTTTACTTCAAGCTCGAAAACTTGATTTAAAGAATTGTTACCACCATCCGCGCAACCAATTATTGTTTAAATTGTATTGCCTATATATGTATATGTGGCGAAAGCTGCAAACAGCTAATGTTCGTGACTGCATAGAAATTGTGCAGCCGTCATTTCCAGTCAAGTTCAATGTATGCGAGACTGCTAGAGGTGAGAGCCGCATATCTAAATTTGATTTCCATATATATTCAATGCGGTTTGATCCTCGATAGTCAGTTTGCCGTCGTACTCTGATGATGATCATTGAAGGTCGAAACGCGTCAGTGCGTTGCAGCTGGCGGTAGTTTTGTTATGTTGTTCGACGACTGGTTAAATACAATGGGATTGGTGTTTACTTCAAGCTCGCAAACTTGATTTAAAGAATATACACTAAACTACGCAGCTTGCGTTTGACAGTGGATGGTGAGTAAGACTCTGAAGCAAATGTGCATAAGTTAGAGCCCCGGTCGAGTCAATTTTGGCAAGTACATGACAAATGCCGAATAAGTGCGAAAATGGACTCATGATGATCTGTATTTGCTATATTAAATAGTGTTCAGTTTTTGCTGAAAAAAAATATAATCCTGCCATTATACTAAACGCATATACTTTGAAGTCGGTGCTTCCAACGATCATACTACCTTGAGTGGAATTATTAAAACACATAGGGCATTTGTTTACAGTCAAGTAAATAGCAATTCTACAAATTCAACACATTATCTTCTCAGTCATGGCGAATTATTCAGTATATTTCCATATGACAAAATGTTAAAACTTATTTGAAATCTGTAATTAAAAAGTATTGCAATTACGTTTTCTTCGATTTCACTCAACATTAGATTGTGTGCGGCAATAATAATCGATTCCATTTCTCACTAAGTGCACCAACGAAAAGTCTATCCTCACCTGCACGTTCTGACACAACTTACACTTCCTCACTTTCGACTGGAACACGAAGTCAAACTCAATAACGAATCTCAAACCCTTTTCTGTCGACATAATATACCAACACCCACCAACATTGCACCTTATGATCTCTGCAGACAAAAATTCCATCCGTACTGCCTGCCCTCTTCGACAGAATGCGCGCTTCTTGTAGTCGCCAACTATTTAAAAAAATCACACCACAAACTGATTCGTTGTTTAAATAATGATTCGCTTATCAATTTATTTATTGATTTATTGATTTCTATTAATTATGGTTTATTTCCATCAATTTAGTCTATGCTTGTTCCTATAATTGCTTCAAATTACAGTAACAGAGCGGTTATAGTTTACATTGATGGAGATACAACTCAATTAATAGAAATAGCCAAACAGATAAGATAACAAATGAATATGCATATAGACACTGTGTCAGATTTTGCTGGTGATTTTGAGTGTCGATAATTAAAAGAATTACGAATCGTCACGAAAATTAATAGTTTTTATGTATGTTAGAAAACGATTTCGTGGAAAGGGGAATAGTTTCGAAAATAAAATGTCCTTAATTTTTTTAAATAATCGTTTCAAAAATATGATTTTTTATGCGTCATGTCTACAAAGTTGATACGCATAATTTTTATCACAGGACACGCAATAAATTATTGCTCATTTTTTAGGGTTTTTGTTTTTAAAGCTAGAAGTTATCGTAGAGACTTTCCCATTATCTAGAACGGAAGTTAGTACTCCATAATCCAGACTAATGGAGATTTGTTGGGCGTATTTCGTTTTAAATAAACGAATTATTTTAAATAATATGCGTTGCGATACATTGTAGTCACATGAAATAATTGCAATTAATTAGGTTATGGCAAGTGATATTTCTATATTATTATATTTTAAGGCCTTCTTTAATGTTAATTCAGCCTGCGACCATTTTGTAAATTTGACTTAGACCATAATATTGTTAATTTGATGAAAAATAAGATTTAATTGTTCTATTGGAATGAATAATGCAGTTTGAAAGCAATCGAAAAATATTCTACGTTTCTGCTATTCATTTCATAAACAAAGATGGTGAACTCTTAAAATGAACATTGCCATATTAAATGACGATTATTTGTAATTGTACACCAATTTATTTTAAAAGTCGTAGACAGTTCACATCTGCTGTAGACTTAAAGTTTGGCAGGATGTTTTACCAACTTAATTGATATATTTAGTATGCATAAATCTTAACATTCTTTGATGTTTCCTATGAAGCGTATCAGGAAATCGAGACATTGGAGCAAGAAATATGCCAATTTTAGACCAACTATCAGTTATGTGTCAAACTAATTCACAAAGCAGAGCTATTGATTGCATTCTAAGCTTTTCTTAAAAATATCTCGTCTAGCAGGATTATTAGCTTCAAAATTTATTGACTGTGATAAAATTCAGCTATCTTCAACTATTGCGCAATAAAAATTACATAACTCTTTGGTAACTCAACGGCTGAACATGCTTTCTCGGCTTGCATATGTCCAGCTGCAATTTGTTTAACCGAAGATATTCCTATGTGGCCAATAAAATTCTGTTTCTGTATTTAGTAATTATTTTAAATGTTAACGTCTGGAGAACAACTATATGTTGCGCAATTGCAAACGTGTACTGATCATTTGATATGAAACAGGCGTTTAATTTGCAATATTCTTCCATTCAAGTGATTAATAATTAATTAATATAATAATAACCTTACTTAAAAAGTAGAGAATAACAAAACAGAAAACATCCTGAATGGGTAATCTACTTGAATAAAGTACAAATAACCTGGTAAAAATCAATAATTGCTCATTTCTAGATTACGCCTTATTTGCTAAACTGCAATGAAAATTCAGCGTTCGGATAACGTAAGTGAAATAAGAAGACGAAGAACGACAATACCATCCAAACAAGCAATAACCGCGAGATTGTTTATGTTAATTGTTAAATCTAGTTTGTGTAGTTAGAATAAACGCCAATTCTATTGTATGCAACCACGCGGACAACGTAGCCCTGACTGCATCTTAGCCAAGTTGTGTGACTGGGCAAATCAGATGGGATCGGTCTCTATTTTAAGTTCGGAAATTTTCTAAGGGTAATTACTAAATTGCCACTTTGCTAACCGAGGTATTTTCAAATCTATGCTTAGAAAAACTTGGACCAGGTATTTGTACAACAGCCCGTCGCCTGTAATGTTCTTTCCTTATAACCATACATGAAAGTTGTAATGTACGCTTACAAGCGATAAAGAAAAGTCTTTTGGCCAAATTTATACACAATTTTCGACCGCCTAGTTTGCCTCAACGCAAAAAACAATTAGTGTACAGGCGCATAAAACAAAAGCATGTGTTTATGGAGAATGGCAGGTTCGATTGTGGAAGCAAATGCTGACGTTGAAACGAACGGGATAGCTAATTTAACCGCATCAATCGGATATTATGGGATGAATTAAATTTTTGCTCAGAAGAAGCATGCACATTTGCAAAGATATTAACAAGTGACATTACCTAAAGAAAAGGTCACAACATATTCTGAGATGACTTGGTATGTTGAAACTTTAGCTGCAAAATGTACAATATGAATAAGTTTGAAATACGTAGGTAATTTAGACAGTTTGCATCGAAATAAAATTAAAAAGATCTCACCATTAAATATTGTATCTATCTACGACATTCTTTCTTGTAAACAAGCGTGTCCAATACAAATTAAAAGGGGCTGATATTAAATTGCATCTAATTATGGTGACACTAATTAATCAAATCTTAATCATTTAAAATAAAAACTTGTTAATAAAATTAACTGGAAGGGTAGTAAACCAACTTAAAATTTTAACCAGATTATCTAGGCAGTCGTTTAAAATACTGTTCAGATAAAATATGAAGAATGCCACATAGGTAGAAAAATACCCAGGTCTTACTCCCAATCTCGGAGTAGCAAAAGGTAGGAAACTGTTTGCAGAAATTTTCTTGGTGGACAAGGAGAGGAACCGCCCCATCAATTGTGAAAAATAGGCAAATTCCTCAGATTTGGGACATTAGTTAGATTAATAAGTGGAAGGGTCGTTGTAGATTGATAGAAATATATGTAACAGGGAAGAATAAACGAATTAACAATATGACAGTGTCAGTTTGCGCTGGTGATTTCAGAACATGAAGAAGCCAACCGGCAAGACTGATCGATATATATATATATATATATATATATATATGTGTGTGTGTGTGTGTGAGAGAGAGGAGTTAGGAAGACTAACCGCCAGTATGAGGTAAGACTCAAAATAAGAATCTAAGCTGTTCCAAGTTAAATTAAATGTTGAATATTATTATTAGAAATATTACAACTATTAATACAAATACAAACATATTCTTCCAAAGGCCAGGTGCGCTAAAAGTTTATAAGTTACGATCTCCAAGAATTCCAAAGCATTCCATTTGAACATGCCCGCACCTCATCAAATTTAGCTAGCATGTAAATGAACAAAAAACCCATTTGTTTAAAAATCCAGAAAAAAACGAAAATTTAGACTACTCTGTATATTTCACTATGAACATCAATAGACTTTACTGTGAAAAGAAATTTATTTTTCTCAGAATACACTATAATTGTGACCCTAAATAAGATCTATGTAAAGACCATCCTGAATATTGGCCGGGATATTTTTTTTTCTTGACCACTCATTATATACTCGTCCGAATTTCTTCTGCTAAAAACTTCTGATTCGCAACTTTAAATTGGTATTTAAATGGAGTTTCAGGTAGTGTGCGGCTTGTGTGACATTGTGAATGGCTTGCAATGTTCTGAAGCAAAGGCGCTATGGCCGCACCTTGCCGCAGACATTCTGCCAAATACTTAAGGAGATCCGAAAAAGGTCTAAATCCGACTGAATGACGATTTGTGCCTATTAACGTAGGCAATGTTTAGTTCATACTGACCGCATAGATATGCAATCGAACTCGTCCCATAAAACTTTAATTCAAAATATTTTTCACAATGTAAACAAATCGAGGATATCTATTTGTAAATTCAGTTAAAAACGGCGAAATAAAGAATGCCCCCTGCATAAATGCTTAGCTAAAAGGCAGAACTTGGCATATGTTTTGAAATAGCATCTAGAGTGTTGCTTGGATGGAGCAGTGGATAACTTGTTAGTCCCTGATGCAAACGCGGTCTGGTTTGAGCTCCGTTCGACTCAATTATGGCGTTTCATGTATGTTTGCCAATTTAGGACGATCTCTGTCTATTTGTTTAATTGCAAATTGCTACGTTAACCAATTTGTTGTTTAATATAATCAGAATCTTGTCCTTATAATTAAACGAACATTGGTTGCGTGGGCGAGGAAAACAATTACTTTTATAATCAAGGTTGCGATCTTGATATAAACACCTGACCCATTAATTACTTACATGTTGTCAGTAGAAACTAAGAATTGTATAGTGTAGAGAAGGCAATTCATCCAGTAGACCGGTTTCGTCCTTATTGGGAACTCATCTTTTGTCTGGCCAGAATTTGCCCCAGACAGGACTCGAACCTTGGGGCACGTCTGCTTCGGAATCTGATGCTCTAACTACTGAGCCAGTTTAGTTTAGTTGAATACCTTTTCCACACGTGACATTGTGTCTGTTCTAGCCGAATAATCGACCAAATAACCGTAATTGGCATATTCGTTGAAAATAGCATCTAGTGTGGGACGGAGACGGCTTACCGGGTGAGTTGAAATACTCTGAAGCAAACACGATCTGGTACAAGATGCGATCGTGTCATGTGGTCGATGACATTTATAAAAAAGACGGTATTGGTCAAATTGATGAATTGTTTTGTTGAATTTATTTATTGTTTGTTTTATTATGCAATAATATATAAAAATATCCTGTCTTTATATCTTTATATGTAGTTTTAAAAAACTAGTAATATAATTTTTTTTGAATCTGCTTTCTTTGTAACGCGATCTTAAAAAGAAGCCTTCATTCTTCGTTTGAAAGCTTAAATCTTCGTTAAAAGCATTACTTTGCTTTGGTAAATTTAGAAACATGACACAACAAATTGACTATCAATGATTTATATTCGAGTCTGTTGGGATTAAGCCGACACAATACCATTTTTACATACTGCAGTTGCTCGCAACTAAATGAAAACGAAATTGAATTTATTTCAGAAAATTTAAATCTTATTTTTATTGACCGGGCTTTGGTTGAAGTAGAATAACTTTTCACCGAAAAATGACCTCTTGCAATCAAATCTATTTTAACTCAATTATGCAGTTCGACAGATGAAAGTATAAAAAATATCAATGATTTTACGAGAGTTGCAATTTCTGTCATTTCCATTGCAAGGTCAAATACTTCTACTGCATTTAGCCGTACAGCGTTTATGGATGACTTTTGTTTGTTAACTTATATAACACACATGTATATTTTTTTATTTAAATAGTACTTAAATGTTGTGTATTTGAGCGCATTTTTCTTGTGCCGGGCAATTGATGGCATTCTGAGGTCGGTAAAAACTTGAATATTGAACATATTCAGGTGCTCTGATTATTGGCCTTGATTGATGGGTTCTCAATTGACCATGATGGAAGGCTTAAGAAAGAAGGGACAAGTGAGAACCACCAATCGAGGCCAATAATCAGAGCACCTGAAAATGTACAAAATTAAAGATTTTACCGACCTAAGAGTGTTATCAATTGTCCCGCACAAAAAAATGCGGTCAAATCCACAACACATGTATATTGACTGATACATATCAATATATATATATATATATATATATATATATATATATATATATATATATATAAAGTATTCAGGTGTTTAAGTTTCAAGAAAATATCGATTTTCTTTGACTCACCTTATCACATGATTTTTACTTGACCATTATTAGTGACACATTTTCGTTTCTTTATATACAAGCTCTGGTTTTACGAAGCCACCATCAACTAATGTGTTTGTTCATGTTGTAACAGAAGATTATTCCGAAGTGAGTGTGAGAAAACGGTATAATCTCAATTGCACATGCATTTCCTGCTCATTGACAGTTGACTGTTTACCTATTGTTAAATTACATGCTTTCGATGAATGATTTTAAATTTTCAGCTTGTTAACTAACGTATTTCTGGTTAAATATCAGCAAATGAACGGAGCGGTTACTCGCCTTCGAACTGCTGCAAGATTTTGTCAATTGTTTGAGACGAGGCAATTGCCTTCAGAAGAAAAAGAACGCTTAATGTCGTCTATGATGTACAATGGCATTCCTACAATATCGCATAACGGATGTTACCAATTTACAGACTCGTAACTGCTAGATGGAAACACCATTTAAAACGAAGTGCGCGGAGAAATTCGATTAGTGTATACACATCCGCACTTATAGAGAATAATTTTGACACATTGTGGATAAAGGAACGACAGCAGAATTTATGCAGACGAGAGAACTTGTACGAAAATTAAGCTTTCTTTTTTATTTTATTCGAGTTAATGAATGGAAGATTCGACGTTTCAAGTTCATATACCCTGTTTCAATATTAAATTAGCTTTCTTTAAAAAAATGAAAAATATTTTTATATTAAGATGTTTAAATAGAGCATATGGTCGAATTATTTACGTTTTGATTGAAAAATAATATTTTATTCATCATCAAAATGGTAAAATTCTTATTTGTAGGTCAAAGGTACTCAGGAAGAAATTCGTCTGCCAAAACTCATGGAAAATAAAAACCACTTCATCAAAAAATTATTAATTAAATTTGACGCGTAACGTGACGTACTATCTTGATAGTTTCCAAAGAACAATAATTAATATGCCTTTTTAAGTGTGTCTCGAATAGGAATTGTTGCAGAACGTTTAGAGTATGTCTAATTATGCTGTTACCGTACTTGGTCCCGACTTTTTGAGGAGAAAATTCGTGTAGATAAAAAACAAGCATTCAATGCGCATGTGCTGAGGCGAATTATTTCGATCATGTTTAAGAGCTCGAGATAAACACCAATCGCATTATAAATATTTAGTCGGTATAAACTAAACTATATGTAAGATGACAGATGCCATTCAAAATAATGCATGTTTTGGGTAGCCTTGTATTGATTTCCAATATCTAAAAATTTCTTGCTGAAATATATATTGGATATAGGGCGCAATACCGGTTCCTAATGATAAGTCACCAGTAAGCAAGAAAAGAATGTGCACATAAGATTATACCTTTCGTTTACTCTGATTTCAGTTTATTCTTCTGGTATTATTTGAACTAATTGGTTAGTAGGTGCGCAACACCTTTTGAACACACATTCTATTTAAAAAATAGAAATCCAGTCACAACTTTATTCACATTTCTTTCTTACCTTCAACATTGGATACGACATTGAAATTTTGGATTAATGCAACATTTTCATTAAAAATCTTTGATCTGCTTGTCAATCCGAGCATTTCGGAGGATAGCCCGAGCTTCTTTGCAACCAGTGAGCTCGTCGAAGTAAATATTTGAAAACTATTATGTTGAGTTTAACTTAATTTAAACATCTACATTTGTACTTATTAGAGGGTCTTCTAATCATTTTTGAATTTTTACAAGATATACGTGCATCATATATGAGCATACGCCATTTAATTGTGAGTGTGCACAATTATAAACATGGACTAATCAGTTTAATTTAATTAAATGCATGTGTAAGTTCACGCAAATGAAACTACAGTGACCAACGACGGTTCCTCTTTGCACATATTTCGGCGGGCGTCAAGAAGATGTTAATACACAAGTTGCGGAATGTTGTCGGTTTAAATACTTAAAAATTATTTTTTTAAATAAACTTAATTAATGTAAGAAGTTAAAATTCAGTAAAGTAAAATTCACTTGTGAAGGAGACATTACATTAATATTGTAAAGGAGAGGTAATATGTAGCGTTCTGATTCTATATTAAGCTTTATACGTTATAAGCAGTTTGAGTTTATAGATACGGTAAGATAACAAGTTTTAAAAGATGACAATTTTAATTGTTTATAAAGTTTATTACTTTTCGATGGGAACATGTACGTTTTTGTTGATCCACAGTTTTTACTCTTATATTTGAGCAAGTTTCCTGTTCTTGTTTGTGCAATCTGCGACGGCTCTAAGTAATGAATGTGATTATAAAGGTATATTGCAGGATTATCTAGATAATATAAAGCTGTGCAATGATGCAAATTAAATTCTACTGATAAGTTACAAGATGAATTTAAATTATTGATATCAAAATATTGTTGCTAACGCTTTTCTACTAGGAGTTACAGTCTCGTTTAGCGATTATGATGTAATAAAAGTGCATAAACCAAGTAGAATTTTCAGATTTACGGATAATGTGCAACACTACCTGATAGAAAAAAATGTCCACGTTTCAATATCATATTAAATGTAGTTATTCTTACTTATTAGATCTCATGCTGATGAATTCATAGCAACTGGTTGAGAAGAAAGTTAAAAAAATATAGATTTTCAAGTCTAAAATTGGCATGAGTAATCACCAATATTTCAGTACCTAAGGTAATGGAATATTTTTGACATATCTAGATCGATTATCCTTTAATACTAGAAGTAAGTAAAACGTTTATCAATGGTATTACGGAGAAAAAAACTCATGTACTTTCCCACTATTTTTCAATTTTAGGAACGCATTTTTATATCAAAATAAAGGTGTTCCAATGAGAGTGCTATTCTTGATTCCTATAACAAATAACTACATCTAATATATGAAGTAAAACATTTTTCACGTCCTCAAAGCGCAAACTTTAAGCACGATTCTTTTAAGTCTAGTTTGCGAGTTTGAAGTAAACATCAGTCCCATTATAGTACCGATTCGGAAACCATAGTGTTAGTATCCGGTACTCATCGATTTCAAAAAAAGGTATCAGTTACTAACACAATGGCCATAGTGTTAGTATCCTTTACAGACTCGGTATATATATTATATAGTGTGAGTTAGCATTGAAGTCGTATTGTCGTTGACTTTAGATTATGTTAGCTTCACTATTACAGGTTTACACATTCGTCTAGGAGATTGTACCGTCCTATTATTCCACATTCTTCTACCAAATATATAGTGGTTAAAGGGCGTAATACCGGCTCCTACTGATGAGTCGCCAGTAAGCACGAAACGAATGTGCATGAGATTATACTTTCCGTTCATGCTGTCTTTGGTTTATCCTTCTGGTCACAACTGAACTAATTTGTTACTAGGTTCGCAAAACCTAATACATACCTGCATCAGTCCCATTATGTTTTACCTGTCTTCGAAAAACATAACAAAACTACCGGCTTTTGCAACGCACTGACGCGTTGCGACCTTCAATCGTCTATCGAGGATCAAACCACATTGAGTATATATGGAAAGCAGACTTCGATATGCAGCTCTCACCTCTAGTAGTCTTGCATAAAGTGAGCGTGACTTGAAATGTCCGCTGCACAGTTTCTACGCAGTCACGAAGTCAACTTTTTGCAGTTTTCGCCACATATATTTAGGTACTAAAATTAAAAAATCATTGATTACACGGGTGGTGGTAACAATTCTTCAAATCAAGTATGAGAGCTTCAAGTCGAAAGGCGTCAGTACGTGTGATTGACGGTAGATTTACTGTTTTGTTCCACGACAGGTTAAATCCAATTGGATTGGTGCTTACTTCAGGCACGTAAACTTGATTTTTTTAAATGTTACCACCACTCGCGCGATCAATGATTGTTTCCGTTTATTACCTATTTATGCACGATACTTCAATAACAGGCTTGATATTTGCATTCAAGTGTAAGATAAAATGACATATTTCTTGAACTTAGTTAATAAATTGAGTGAACTCTAATTAACGATTGAAAAGATATCGTGTTGTGCATTGGCGATTTCGAATGTAAACGGAATTAGAAATTATTCAAAATTAGAAGAAGTTTATAGAAATGAAATTAATTAGGGCTTCTGCCTCAATTCCAAATCAACTTATCCGCATATGATAAGAATTGATGTATTAAAATCAATGAAAGTAAGAAGGCCGAGACTCATAACTTACATTACATATAAGACAATCGAATTCGGCCGATTTCAAGAAACATTCAGTGTTATTTAGTGTTGAATGCGCTTAATAAAATTATTCCTACTTGGACTACATTCTGTCAGATAAAAGGAAGGTATATCTTAGTGCATTGTTAATACCGGACTCAAAATTAGGCAAGAAAATATATTTTTTATATTCATAGTACACTTTACATGTAGAGAACAACCAATCAATTGCGTGCATCACATCCAGTTCAGAATTAATGTCTGAACATCCTTGCATAACTCCGGCTGCAATTTATTTATCCATAAGGCTTCGTATGTGGCTAGCTCTCTTTTTATTGCATTTAGTAATTATTTTAAATGCTACGTCCGTTGAACATACGTACGATGTTTCGATGATGTGTTGCGCAATTGCAGACATGTATTAACCCTGTGATTTAAAACAGGCGTTTAAGTTACAATGTTCTCTCATTCGAGTAATTAACCGTCTGGTCGATCGACCTACGTAAGCTGATCGACAACTTGCGCATGTATATTGGTAAATAATATTTGATATCGACATTAACGGCTGTTTCTCTTTGATTGCTGGTAAAGGCAAGTGTGTTACCCTAAATAACACTCGTAGTCTGGCTGCATTAAATGTGCGAGTTAATGCTGCTTCAAATTTCTTTTTGTGCTATTCGGGAAACTGCATTCCCCTTAAATGGGATGTTCTGATAGACTGCTCTCTTTTTTGGTCCGTCTGTTTCTGTTGACTTCTCCTTTTAATTATTGATTTAATTAGTTGTATAGATTATTCATTTGATATTAAATCGTTTATCGCATTAGTATATGCGTTGTCTTTTGAACCTGGGCTAAACAACCTGTGAAATCTTACAAAAAAACACACGCACTGTTGATAATTCATATTGAAACAGCCCAAACTGCTGTAATGCAAATATTGTGCAGACCATGTCGGTTTATGGTAACTTGATCTATTTAATTTTCGTTAGTATCTTTATATAGAAGTACATCTAAGAAAGGCTGACAATCATCTTTTTCGTGTTCTGACATGAAACTGATATTTTTATGAGCTTTGTTGAAAATTTAAAGCGATGTTCGTGATTGCGACCTGTTCTTAATGACAAGGAAAATATCATTTACGTATCATTTGTATTGAGTACAATTGTTTAAGTCAGAACTTAATGCTGCAATCTTCAGATGGCCAAAGAAAATATCAGCCAACACTGAATATAGGGGTCCCTATTGCGACACCATTAGTCTGTTTCTAGATGTATCCATTAAAACAAAACTGTACGTCTCTCTTGCATAATAAGATAAGAATTTGTGAATGTGACCCGGCACCAGAGATGGTTATATGTCTTGTTCTACCGATGTCGATGGTTTCGTCAATTGGAAAATTTATAGACAAAGAAGTAACATCGAAACACATTATAATCTTCAATTGTATATTAGATCTTGCGCACATAGTAACAAATTTGTTCAAATATGAGAAGAAGGATAAAACAAAGACAGCATGAACGGAAAACACAATCCCGTGCACATTTGTTATGTGCTTAATGACGTCTCATCAGTAGGAGCCGGTATTACATGCTTTAACAACTTTTTACTTGGCTATAGAATGTTGGAATATAGGACAGTAAATTCTCCTATACAAATACTAACTTCATATTAAGACTTCAAAGATGCGACTTCAAAACCAAATCCTATATATAATATATACCAAATCTGTAAAAGCTACCAACTCAAAAGTATTTTTTTCAGTATCCGATACCATAAAGTACATGGTACCAATGTAGGCAAAAGTTCACAAAAATTGAGAATTACAACCATTTCTAAACACCTGTTGCACCAGCAAATCCATACCTTCTGGCCTGCGCAACGCCTAATACACTATTGCATGTATATTAATTCTTCGGCACAAACAGTATCTAACTGTTATGTATTTAATTAATTGATGTCACGATTACCGCAAAATATGATAACTGATATCGATCGGAGTGCATGCAGTTACTGAAGTATATATATATATATCGTAACAAGTTTCACTATTTTTTTAAATATGAGAACACAACCTTTATTCTATGGCATAACATTTATTAATAAATCTTATTTCTACCAGTATCTACAGCCATTATTCTGGATTCGATAATACATTCGTTCATCCAATCTCAATTGTACATCTGTCGTAACCAATCTACTCTTCGCTATGTCAGTCTTAGTTTTAAACAATTTAGACCACTCCTTTTGCGTTATGTCATGTGGTGTGTCTTCGCTTTCATTATAACTGCTTCCGTAATTGACGGGTATGTTGTATTTTGCCAAACGTAGGCTATTTTTGACGGCCTATCAGTTATGTCTTTGTTCCAGTCCAAATTCATTTCCTTTTGAATAATTTTCTGCACGTTTAGGCAGAGGTTCAGCATATTAATTGCAATAACTTCAAAAGACAGAAGCATTTTTTCCGTTTTTTCCTTGTACAGAACTGAAGATTTGTTACTACAAACAACATGACCTTTGAGTAGTACATGGTCGCAAATTGTTGATTTTCGTGCAGGAGCTGCACCCCTCTTTAATAGATTTTGAGGGAGATGCTGATTTATTCTAGTTTCGAGCCTCTTTTTTAATCTGCCGATGTACTGAGCGTTGTAAACAGACAAAGGTGTTGACGCCACAGAGAGGCTATCTTTTTCATACGTGCGCATCAGTTTTGTTGTATTGAACACCACTCTCACCTGTATTGATGGAAACTGTGCTTTTGTCGCTCGAATTACCTTTCGTTTGAAGATTTCCGCTGGAAGATCACCTCCAAAGGGAACACTAAGCGTTACTATCTGGGGAGTTTGATTTCCTTCCAAATTGGCCACGATTTTGTTGCGTTGCCTCAAGTTGTATTCGATGAACCAGGCTGGATAGCTCTTATTTCTCAACGCTTTGCGAAGCAAATTTAGCTCTAATTCAATGTTGCTCAGTGAACAAATCCTGCGTATTCGTGCGCCCAAATTTATTATCAGTTTCCTTTTGTACGCCATTGGCACACTAATGAAATAATGGATATACTGCCCAGTCAGGCTTGATTTCTTGTGAACTGACCTCGAATACAACTTGAGGCAACGCACTCACCATGAAAGCGATGACATACCACATGAAGTTACACAAAAGGAGTGGTCTAAATAGAGTTAAAATAAAGAGAGACATAGCGAAGAGGAGATTGGTTACCACAAATGTACAGTTGGGATTGGATGAACGAATATACTAATGAATCCAGAACAATGACTGTAGATACTGGTAGAAATAAGATTTATTATTAAATGTTATTACATGGAATAAAGGTTGTGTTCTCATACACACACACACATATATATATATATATATATATATATATATATATATATATATATATATATATATATTGCACAGTATATTTCTAATTAGGAAGAAAAAACACACCAATAACGAAGTGGACAATGGACATTTATTTCGGGACTACTCAATATCACTTTACATTCTTTCATTTATATACAACCTGAGTTTTGATATGATTATGTCGGTGGCAAATAGTCTGACTCGGTTTATATCACAAAACAAGCGCCTGGCCTAAACAATTGAAATATTTATCAACACGATATTTTAATCGATTGGCCACAAATCACAAAACGCAACAACAATTAACTAGCATCTGGGCAAGTCCAAACACCCATTAGACCAAACTCAAAGTGTATTACATTGGAATGAAAACGAACTGATGGAGAAAAAACATCTGCACAAACGGTGGAACCAAACTCATTGTTAACAGGGACAGAAATTTCAAAACAATATCAGTATTTGACACTGTAATCCGCAAACCCTGCGATGTTACCAAGAAGACAGAAAAAAATTGAGGAACAAGGTGAAACGAAAAACGAAATTCGGAGAGAAATCATTCGTACACGTAACAGTCAACAATGCGAACAATAGGTTAACTCTAAATTCATCAATACAAGAATGACCAGATCTCAGACATCACTATGGATTACATCAAGTAAGAGCCCAACACGCAAACAGATACACACAAATACACGTAATAGTCAGCCCATACAAGAGACAGATGTTTAACCGAGTCAGACTAGTTGTCACCCAGGTTCTATATAAAGGAAGGATTGTAAAGTAATGTTTAGCAGTCTCGAAATAAATGGAATTATCCACTTTGTTATTAATGAGTTCTTTCTGCCTAATAAGAAATGTACTGTGTTGCAATCAAAGTCAATAGACATACGGAGGAGTTTATATATATAGTTCACCAAGCGTACTCAGTAAGCCTGGTTTTCATTTCAATGGGCCAATCTTGTTTCGACGAGTCATTCGATAAATTACTTTATGCTATTTGGCTATTTATTTATAATCCAAAGTATTATATGACAATGCATGTACGACCGAAGATTCCATAAAACTAGGAAAGCAAATTTCATCGAAGTGCTTGACGAGCTTCCAATAAGAGCGAAACTGGTCTACTGGCAGAATTTCCTTCGCAACACTAAACATAGCATAATATATATCGAAAAATTTATAATTGGATTGTAGTTTATCTCAATCTCGCAAACTGGTGATAATTTTTGATCGTTTTTCTTTATGCTTTCGTCCGTGTAATAATCATCATATTGGCATTGCTTTTTTTCAGTTTTAACATTTTCATCAAACTAGTTTTATACTCTTTGTTGACGTGAAAAATTATTTCTGCGTCGTCAGTTAATCAATATTCTCGTATACGCGTTTTTCCAGCTGTAAATTGTCCTAAAGTTCAAGACAAAGATTACCAAAGAACAAAAAAAACAGGCATGACAAAATTTTCATTTCTGAAAGACCGCATTGATAATTAAACTACAAGATACGAATTAGGAAGTGTAGTAGGCAGCAATATTGCGATGAATAAATTATGTCCAGTTTTGTCTGATCGCAATTGTGCTCAAATACACGCATGCATAACTCATTTACAAGAATTCCCAACGGTGTTATTGATTTACACAGAATCTGACTGCCATTTCTCTTGACTTATTTGCATCAGCGTTGCTGCATGAATTATTCATTTGTCACAGCTACCCTCGAGTAGTGTCCAAATTTGCCTTCATTAATGTCTGTCCGTATGTACCTGTCAATGACTAACGACAGGTCCGCTAAGCTGTCAGTTGTTTGATTACTCTATTAATTCTACTGTAATTTTTTACAGTCTATTTGACGCACAACTTCACGGACCGCTAGACGTTCTCTCTGACGTAGCGTTAAATTGCCTGCATTAGCTTCAGTTTAAATGAGGCCAGTGAGTCATTTTTAATTGTTCACTCATCAAGTGATTAATTTAAGCGTTGGACTAAGTGACTGAAAATATTTTCCTCTTCACCATACGCGAGAATGTCCAAAGCAAACAAGAAATAGGATGGAATTGACAAGAAAATGATAATTTAATTATTCCATTTTAAAGAGTTTTTATTCTAAGTCCACAGTTAGCTAATCGAATTCATTTTTGGACAATATTTACGAGAGAAAGAATTAGGGGAATTCACAGATGTACAAGTATAAACAATAGATAAATTATCTGTAGTAGCAGTTCAACTTTGATAAATTTTTAGCTAAGTTCAGCGCAACTGAAGATCAGATCAAAACCCAATGGCTGACTATAGATCATAATTTTATATATATTATATGTATATATATATATATATATATATATATATATATATATAAAATTGTGCAGCTTTTGCTACATTTATATAGGTTATAAAATTAAACAATTATTACTTGAGAGGTTGACGGTACCAATTCGTTAAATACAATTTGCGAGCTTTATATAAGCACCTATCCCATTCTCTTTAACCAGTCGTCGCAGATTATAGCAAAGCTACCGTCAGTCACACTCTCTAGCGCGTTTCTTCATTCCATAATCATTATCATAGTGGAATGAATTAAATACTATTTGTGGCGGAGAAATAATATATACGCAATTATTTATTAGGTGTTACGCACCTAGTAACAAATTAGTTCAATTACAACCAGAAGGATAAACCAAAGACCATGGCAATTTCTACATTAAAAATACTTAGCTTATAAGACAATTGTAAGTAGATAACTGGTAAAGTGTTTATTTAAGTAATTTTCATGAACGCCTGTGCAGCCCATGTGCAATTCAATGGTGGTGGCTATTCTACAACGAGAGATTGGGATTGTTAGTTGGAACT
This sequence comes from Eudiplozoon nipponicum, assembly GCA_029291075.1. Classification (NCBI taxonomy): domain Eukaryota; kingdom Metazoa; phylum Platyhelminthes; class Monogenea; order Mazocraeidea; family Diplozoidae; genus Eudiplozoon; species Eudiplozoon nipponicum. The sequence continues at coordinate 44,915 of JAQBSW010001413.1, read as the reverse complement.
TTAGGCCTAAATGAATGCCATATAGACCCCGCCTGATGAAAAGGCTAGCCAAGAAACATTAGTTAGTATATAAATGAAAATGTATGCGGCAGGGTGTCTCAATGGTTAGAGCACAAGACTCCGTGGCAGACATGCCCAGGTTCGAGTCCTGTCCGCGGCAAATTCTGGACAGTACGTGGTGAGTTCCTAATAAGGACGAAATCGGTCAACTGGATAAATTGCCTTTATTTACAATAACCAATGCTTATTTAAACTGAATATTGTATGTATATAGCAGGACGGGAGTATATACATTTTGAGACCGTGAACTTGCTTTACGTAATTGAAAACCACATGTTCAATATTGATTAATTTAATATTCTAATTGTTAATTCGATGACCGCACAAACTTGTACGACAGTAAAGAGACTATGCAAAGAAAGTTAATAGAACTCATCTGAACGCTCCGAGAGCATATTATGCTGCAAAACAAAATGATTTATGCTTGACTCTTTTTCTTGTCATGCAAACAAACATTTCAAACCTAGTTACGCAGTTTTAAATTTGCAGATTGCACAGTAAATTATTCGCTGCATGTTTGCTGCAGATTAGCTAGAGAAGCAATGAGATAACATAACAACTAAAACGCCAGTTTCAAATCAAATTGTGAATAAACAACATTGTTGAAACTTCGCACGTATTTTCGCCAGACGTAGCATTTAAAATAATTAATAAAAGTTATAACAAATGTGATTTAGCCACATACGAAGCTTTATGTATAAACAAATTGCAACCGGATTTATGCAAGCAGAAGAAGCATGTTCAAGCATTGAGCTTGAACTGGAGCTGACGCACGCAATTGATTGGCTGTTTCCCTTATTTCACACTATCTTCATGTTTACATTTTTCTATCTTGTTTTGCCTTTCAATTTAAATATAAAAAGATGTTCATTTTTAGATATATGAAAAGAAAATGCGGAAGAAACGGTTCTTGTATCTGACGAATTTTATTTTTATTTTTGCACATGGAAATGGTATTATGAAAAAATCATATAATTACGTTTTCTAGACAAAAAAGTAGAAAAACAAGAAGTAGACAATAATTAGATTCACATTGATTTAAATTAGGTTTGAACAATTAAAACCAACTCAAGCCCTATTCATCATTTAACAGGTATCAGAGCATAGAAAGACTGCCTTCAGGCACACTTGATGATGCGTTTCGACTTTCTACGCTCATTATCAAGGCACGACGGAAAATAAGCTAACGAGGAATTAACAATTTAGCGAAGAAAATGTGGCTCCCACGTCTGGTAGTCTCGCACACATTGCACGCGACTGGAACGTCGGCCGCACAATTTCTGTGCCTTCACGAAGATGAATCTGCTGTAGCCTTTGAAACATCTATATGAGTTATTCAATTAAGCAATTATTGATTTTGTGCTTAGTGATGAGAATTATTTAAATTAAGTTTGCTTCAATTAGTGACTCATTGTGGATCTGCTAGATTTCTCTACTCTATTATGTATTAGGTGTTGCGAACCTAGTAACAAATTAGTTCAGTTGTGACCAGAAGGATAAACCAAAGGCAGCATGAACGGAAAGTATAATCTCATGCACATTCGTTTCGTGCACTGACGACTCATCAGTAGGAGCCGGTATTACGCCCCTTTAACCACTATATATTAGGGTAGAAGAATGTGGAATAATAGGGCGGTATTCCACATTCTTCAAACCAAATATATAGTGTGTAAAGGGCGGCCACCGGCTCCTACTGATGAGTCGCCAGTAGGCACGGAAACGAATGTGCATGAGACTACTACTTTCCGTTCGTGCTGCCTTTTGGTTTATCCTTCAGAGTCAACAATGAACCAATTTGTTACTAGGTTCGCAACACCTAATACATACTTGCATATATATTAGGTCTTCGCAACAAACAGTATTTAAATTTCTCTATTGTTTGAACTGCGATTAGTATTTGTTTACACTGATGAAATTCTATTTAAACAATTGCCATCAACACCAATATAATCAATGGATGTTTAATTTAGTAACGTATAATTTTGAGGCTTGTACGGAAAAATACTATTGTTTTGTGTCTACATTAAAAACGCTGTTGCCAGAATATCAATTCAAGTTCAATGTTGAGAAAATATTGCTATATAAGATCTGGAATGTTCAATTTTCCATTCCTTTTACATACATTGCGATCTAATCCTCGTGAATTTGTTTACCGATGTGCTCAGTTGCTGATTATGGAAGGTCGAAATACGCCTGTATTTGTGAAGAACAGTATTTCTTCTATGCTTGCTAGTGACTAAAAGAATGGAATCCGTGCTCAACAGCAGTGTGCGAAGTTGATTCAAATAACTGTTCCCACCACCTACACAGTTAATTAGCTGCTTGTGCTTCAATCAAAGAAACAGCTAATGTATAATTATTGTTCCATCGATGGCCGAATATTTTTGCATGGCGTTAGCGAAAAGTATCAATTTAAATAGTTATCCCGCATAAAAAATACAGTTCTACTCGCTGTCGATCATGAAACGAGAAATTCAGCAGCAGTCTATCTATCTATATCTGCGAAAACACCGAACTGGTGTGTGCAAATATAAAGCTAAACACGATTGTTTTTAAAAAATGCAATATGCCAATTAAACGCATTTCGTTTTTAATTAAAGCAAGAGGTGTAAAATGTCTATGAAACTAGTTGGATTGGAGTTACTGGGTAAAACAAAAATCACCTGTAAAAAGTTAATTTTACCTGTGATTGGAATTATCATGGGAATTTATAACAGCACGCCGACTTGTGTTCAATTTCGTTACTTACATTGGAGCATGGTGAAATTATAATGTGTGTATGTGTGTGTGTGTGTATTTTTATGTATATAAATCTCGCACTCGTTTATTTGTTTAGTGATAAACTTCAAATTGAAAATGAAAAAAATAAGCATGAAATTTGTAAAATATTAGAATTTTACATCGTTATGCAACTATATGTTAGTATCTCGAACAATAAATGTCCTAAAGAGTTGTCATTAACTTTATCACAACTTGTCATCTTTTATTGGTTTTCATTTACTACAGAGTTTTCCCGGTAAAGCACCTTATATTCGTTAAACACGTCATCGCTCAGCTGAAATAATATGCAATTGAAAATCTTTTAAAACCAATTGAGCGCCAGTAATGGGCGAACAGAATGGCAGCATGCCGGACAACTTACTTGGCCAGGCCAGAACACATTCTTATCTTAGCTGTAAATGCTTAATATATGAAATATCGATCTAATTCCAATTTTCGCTTCATATGCAGATGGTCTAACGATGGTCTTTTGATAAATTAACGCGTCTGTCCAAATTTAAAAATGTTCACCTCCCAACACTTAACAGCAAGTCTCATAATTACGTCAACAAAATGCACAACATATTGGCAAATTAGCGGAAGGACAACGTCAATAATTACGTGGCCAACTTAGAGGGCAAAAAGAGAGAGCAGATTATCTATTCATTTAAAATGTTATTACATTGGAGTGCTATTTACAATAAATATGCTTCATCTATAGCTACTTGTTAAGATGTGTTTGTGTATGTGAATGGGAGCGAGATATACAGGGAGAGAGAGCGAGAGAGAGAGAGAGAGAGAGAGAGAGAGAGAGAGAGATAGATTAAGCGGCAACTACTTAGTGCGTATCCATGAGTTACTCTAAAAATCAACCTTATTCAATGCCATTTTAAGTCAACATATTTATCTAACTGATCATTGTGTATTTCCTGACTAAAGAAGCCCAATCAACCGAAACAAAAAGATTGAAAAAACATGATAAATTATGCATTGTTGGTGCTTTAAACGATCATTGATATCACAAGTGGCGAGAGCAATTAGCTACGTCAAGATTGCAAGTTTCATATCAACACAAATTCAATTATGCATTAATTTTCGGCATAAACTAAGCATTGCATAAGGTAGTTTGGGCAATTTGTCCAGTAAACCGGTTTCGTCCTTATTGGAAATAGTTATCAAGCACCGCCTAGAAACTTCCACAGGCGCGGCTCGAACCCGGGCACATCTGCTTCGCAATTCGTGACTGTATGCACTGTACCACCTCGCTGCGTACTGAACACAATATTCGGTCGTGCACTATCTAGATTTTTCTTGCAGGTGTAGCCTATGCGGCATCTATTTCGATCTCAACTTCCAACTAGTCGCCAACAATCTGCAGCAAGTGGACAGACACCAGGCTACTAGGAGAATTAGTATTTAATTGATGATTCACATGAACTGTCTTCACTATCTTACACAATGTTTATTTTATCCTGAAAAATGCATATCTAATGGGATTGGTGCAAATGTCAATCATACGTCCTCAATTTAAACTCTTGTTATCACCATCCGTGCAATCAAAGTTTGCTTAATTATACAAAACTTCAATCTAATACTAATTCCACGGGTAGGGCTGCGACTGTTCTGTTATAAGACGTTGCGGGCGGCTAGTTGGAATTTGACGTCTACAAAGATGCTAAGAAGGCTCAACCTGTTTTGAAATCTAACTCTAATCATCTCAGTATACGGCAGGGTGGCTCAGTGTTTAGAGCCACAGACCCCGATGCAGACGTGACCAGTTTCGTCTCGTGTCCACGGCAAAACCTTGACAGAACATGAGGAGTTCGCAAAATGGCTGACTCCGGCCTAATTGTTTAGTTCACTTTTCCACTCCATCCGATGCTTTGTTTATACTGACAAATTTATGAATAATGAGATTGGTGCTTATATCTAGTTCGCAAACTTGATAAAAATAATTGTTATCAGCGCTCGTGCAATCGAGGATTTTTTAGGCAATGAGATTGCACTTAGTGCATTATTTGTGAATTCCATTTTTATCAATCGATCTGGTGCTCATGTTTCTTCTATAAGGCATAGGAATTTTTCATTATCTTGTCTTAGAACGTGCACATATACACAAAAGTCTAGCCAACTTTCTACACAAATATAAATTCATTAATAAACAATAATCTTTAGATAAAGGTATAATGTGATGGAGATTATTGTTCGCGATTTTGGGCTCATTTTTATTATTTATATTAAGAGAGCAGCAACAATTCACGTTTGATAAAACCCTATTACACATAAGCTTATGCAATTTTTGTCCTGCCACTCAATTAACTAGAATAAGCAAATAACATTAAAAGTAGAACTTTTCAAAAATAATTGTATTGGCCTCGAATGACAATTTAATTTTTGTAAAACATTTCCAGTTTCGGCTATGAACAGAATTTCCGGTTTCGAAAATCCGAGAAATATTGACGAACTTGTTTTGAAGGAATATTTATCGACGTGAAATTTATTTATTCTTCGCTTAAAAGAACATAATCATAATGCAAAATACCCGTCGATTGAACTCTGCTTACGTTGCCTGAAAATTATTTCTGATACTTAATAAGCCATACTGTGATTATTAATAGTACAAAGTAAATCCTGCAAATCCCAGCTAAATGAGTATTCCATATAGAGTTGAAATATTAACATAAAATTTTTATAACAATTGATTAAATTGAACAATTTTTACACTCTTATTTCATACTGTTCACAGAAAGCAGGGCTGCCTAATTTGAAGGTAATTTTATCGTGAAAACGTTCTTTATTCAATCAAACTATAGTGTTAGGTCGAGTATATTTTGTGTATCTAAATAATTTATTTAATTAAATATTGTTTTTTGCGGAGATTCAATATATATGCAGGTATGTATTAGGTGTTGCGAACCTAGTAACAAATTACTTCAGCTGTGACCAGAAGGATAATTCAAAGACAAGCATGAACGGAAAATATAATCTCATGCACATTCGTTTCGTGCTTACTGGCGTGTAAGTCGCATTTTCGAGACTTTATATAATGTTAGCTTCACTACTATAGGTTTAAACATTCGTCTAGGAGATTGTAACGTCCTGTTATCCCACATTCCTCACCCAAATATATACCGGCTCCTATTATTGCGTCACCAGTAAGCACGAAACGAATGTGCATGAGATTATACTTTCTGTTCATGCTGCCTTTGGTTTATCCTTCTAGTCACAACGGAATTTACGCAATTAACTCTGGAATTCAAAAACAGCATTGATTGTGTGGTTAGTGATAAATCAAATTGCGATCTTGATATACATGCCAATCCCCCGTCTATTTATAAATAAATATATATATATATATATATATATATATGCATATATGTATTTGGCATATACAAAGAATTGTATAGTAGCAAACGAAATTATTTCAATAGACCCGTTTCTTCCATACAATAAGAACCAACACCCCGCTAGCTGCGTAAGTGGAAATTACACATATAATTTAGTAATTTAACAATCCTTTATTGCGCTGGCGGTAATAAATATTATTTCAACCAAAGTCGCGCGGTTGATATAAACACCAGTCCCATTATATATATATATATATATATATATATATATATATATGTAAGATTTTCAATATATTGTAAGAATTGTATTGTCAAGAAAGAGTAATTCATCCGGTAGACCGGTATCGTCCTTATTGGGAACTCATAAACGACGACCCAGAATTTTACCACAGACAGGGCTCGAACCTAGTCATGCTTGCTTCTGAGTCTGTGACTCTAGCCAATGTGCTAGCCGAGGTAATCTGGAACGCGAGTGCGAATATAATTGAAAGTTGTGCGTAGTGTGCGGTAGGGTGGTGCACGTGATTGAATCCCAGACTCAGAAGCAAACGTGCCCAGGTTCAAGCCATTTCTGCAGCAAATACTCAGCTGTACTGGAAAAGTTTCCAATAAGGACGAAACTGAGCCATTAGATTAATTACCTTTGCCAAGTTATTCAATGCTTCGGTTCCATCAACAATTCTATGCCTAATGGGATTGGTGTTTATGTCAGGATCTTAAATTTTTGATTTAAACAAATGACAAACTAAATTTTATGTGTTACACAATTGTGACTATAAATAACTTGAAACGGAATTTAAACTCACAACTATTATCTTTTCCTAAGCCGACGTTTGCAGCCTGAGCTGGCACGACAAGTTTGCGTGTTTACTGCAGATAATCGCGTCGGTATTACTGTCACGTCCTATTTTGCCTTTCAAAACAATTCTAGGTTTCGTTGCATAATTTGGACAAAAGAATGGATATATTCCTGCGTCTAGCTTAACAGGCTGTCCGAACATTTCTATGTCAATTAATTAATTATCGAAATTTAAATTTCTCTGATTAGGAATTTTGTATTTAAAATTAATTTGGTTTTTAACACGAAAAAGAGAATTTTTATGTGGGCCAAACTGAATGCGATATTTATTATCTAAGGCAAGTTTGACGAATTTATAATTTTATACCTCATATTTGCATTCCGGTTTGATCCGCATTAGTTAGCTTTTCGTCAACATCCAATGATGACTATGGTATGTCATACGATCAGTTTCGCAAAGATCCGGTCGATTCCCACTTTCAAGTTGGCATCGATTTCGGTTTTGTTCTGGCTGGGTGCGGATTCGTCCCTTTCTTCCGATGACTTCAACATCGTTCACACTAACAACTGGAAATGTGGTACGATCTAATCTTCGTTTATGACCCTCATTTCCAGTGGTTAGTGGGAACGATGTTGAAGTCATCGGAAGAAAGGGACGAATCCGCACTCAGCCAGAACAAAACCAAAATCGATGCCAACTTGGAAATAGGGATCAATAGTATCTTTACCAAACTGAGAGTGCAAAGCAACCACACACGAAAGCAAATCACGGAGAATCAAGATATGAAGCTCGCATTGCGCACCAATTGTTCAAATCATATATGTCACTCGAATTAGTTGATGGGACTAACGGTAGTTTAGCGTTTCATGCTACTGGAAAAATAAAATTTGATTTGAATTGCAATAAAGACCGTAAACCTAATATTAAAAGGTGGTTTTCTTATCCGCGTAACCAATTTATGCTCAATTTTTATATAAATACATTTATATATATATATATATGTGTGTGTGTGTGTGTGTGTATTATTGGCTTATTTTTGCAGACTCATATATACATCGAGTTGACATTCTATGAATATTTCCGAACTTACTTTACGAAGACCTGAATTATAGCTAAGCAAACACACTTACAATGCAATGGAACTTGCATTTGCATCGCATACCTTAGTGTATCCAACTAGTAATTGCTTTCGTAATACAATTTGTGCAATTAATTGTGATTGTATTCAAGTGATTTTGTCTGTTCACTCCAGTCTCACATTGGAAAACACACAGCATATTTATAGCAATATGTTAAGGGCTAATTGCATTATATTACACTTTTTATTTCTCTATCTCTCTCTCTCTCTCTCTGTCTCTCTCTCTCTCTATATATATATATATATATATATATATATATATATATATATATATATATCCTTTGCAACGTGTGGAAGGTCAAATTGGCACATTTGTCAGGTGAGTCCCGCATTGTTTATATATCACTATTTAAACTTTAGACGTCAGTTTAGGGTTTAAGCGCACTTAGATTGCCAATACCAACATACCGGATAGTATGACATTGCGCATGCAAGTTCCATAGGCACCAATCAGTGTTGATGAGGCAACTTTAAATGGAAAACGAATGGAACGGTTTAATTAATGGGATTGTTGTGCACAACAAATGAGTGCGACTTAAATGTTGATGTCTTTTGCGCGGTGCTGTTCTTCTTCTTGTTTCCCTATACTTCCGCCGCTTTCTTGTGCGGGAAAAACGATGCTCACCTCGTAGATCTGGCACAATTTTCTTGGACCCTTCACATTTCTTGGTGCACTTCGATCGCCTTGGCCTTGACTGATGGGTTCTCACTTGTCTCATCATTTTGAAGCCCTCCATCAGTTGCTTGTCTGAAAATGAGGTTGGAACAAGACCCTCCACTCTTTATTTTTTGCTGAAATTTCGGAACTTCATTTCCAGTCCCACCTTCAGGGTCGACTCGATACACACAGGAAAAAAAACAACTTGTGGCAAATGTGGTATCCTCATTCAAGACAGATCTATTTTTATTTATTTAGATTCCTAAAGTATTTTTTTAATTTTCTGTCCTAATATCCGGTCTTCATACCTAATCCCTTATGCTCAAATGTATACATAAATTTATCTACGTCATCGCTTCTCCCCTCCCCTCCTCTCCACGCACAAAACAACCTATATACATATATGTTTACTATAATAAAGTGAAATTTGTAGAATAACTATAAGCAAACCCTATGAATTAACATACATGCCTATCCATGATGTCTCTATTTAAAAAAATACTTTTCCGGTTTACCTAATCTCATCCTGAATGCAATAGGTTTCAGAGAAAGAGAGATAAATTAGTAAAACTGTTTAAAGCAAATAGTTATATTCGATCGTTTGGGCAAGACAGCACACAGAGCCTGCACTATCATCGTATCTCAACCAAATACACATTTATACTCATATCCTGTATAAATTTAATTTTTTTCATTTAAATATCTGTGACCAAACCATATACATATCCATGTATATAAAAAATATATGTAGGCAACAAGGTGGGTTCCTACGTATCACCTTGGGTATTTAATATATTAGCAATATTTTTTTAAATTATAATTTGATAATTTACTTATTTATATTTATTCAAACCAAAAAAAAATAAATATATATCCAATTATATATACGTCTACACAATATACCTTATGAATATATAGATAATAATATAAGCGAGCATGTGGGTTCTACCCACATATTTTATAATTATCTATCTATCCATCATATCTATATACCATATCATATAATCAACCATGTGAGTCACACAATGGATAAAATATATCAGTCAAAGCACATTAGTTAATATTTAAATAAGATTGACTGGTTTCATTTTTTTCACACTCCTCTATGTTTACATATTTTATCTTGTTCTGCCTTCCAATTGATACAAAAAGATACGCCCATCAGTAGAAACGTGCAGGGAGATAATGAAAAAGAAGCGTTTCTTTGTATTGATAAAATTTCTTTTTATATTTGCACATGAAAAGGGGACTTTGAATTTTATTAATGTTCGCATTATGAAAAAACATTTCAAATATTTATTTATTATAATGTCTATATATACATACATATATATATAGATATATATATATATATATATATAAGTTAAGCAATGGGTTGTTTGAATTTCAACAAAACTGAATGCGAAATCACAACTTGGCAATAAATATTGGCATATGACTATTGGATAATCAATTGGACAAAGAAGTTAGTTTAAATCTTGGTGAATTTGGTTGCCATAGAGGTCGCGCTTATAATTGTGTTACCTGAGTAGAATCCGCAGATAGGTAAGCACGCAACAGTGAAGTGCGCAAAGGCACGACTAATTCGCTGAGGTTGTATTCGCAAAATTATATGATTGTTCCATTCAATACCATTTCCCTATGTAGTATGATGTCTGTTCGGCAATGGCGGTTTAGGGATGGTAAATTGGAAAAGTGGGTCTAAATGGATGCCATATGAGCTCCAAATAAAAAAATATCTACCTAAATCACATTAGCTAGTATATGACTTAAAATTAGATGTAGTGTGCATAAGGATGGCTGAGTGGTTTCAGCACCAGATTCCAAAGCAGACGTGCCCAGGTTCGAGCCCTGTTCGCGGCAAATTCTGGCCAGTACGTAATGAGATAAGGACAAAGCTGGTCTTTTGGATGAATTGACTTTTCTACACTATACCATTCTTAGTTTATACTGACATATGTAAGTAATTAATGGGTCAGGTGTTTATACCAAGTTCGCAAACTTGACTATAGTAAATGTTTTTACCGCCCACACAACCAATGTTTGTTTAATTGCTAAAAAAAATTTTTTAATGATATCTTCGCACCTTTTTTAATTTAAAATTCATCATGAATTGAAAACGACGCAAACGAAATTATCTAAAGCCCACCAACGAATGACAACAAAGCCAAACGAATTGGAATAAGCTTTCACATTCAGATATCGTATAGTTTATTGCTGGACAAAAACTGTTTAAAATGTAAGAATCATTAATTACGCAGTTAATATCGGAATAACGGTGTGGCTGTGTCCGCAAAATTTTTATATTTAGTAGCTGAGACCACACATCTGAAATTCAATGGAAACATCCACGAATAAAAGAACACGATGAATTACCTCGATAACACATGTATTTGGCTAAATCAGTGTAAAATTTGAGTGCTACATTTTAAATGATTTATCTTACTGTCTGTTTCTCTCTCTCTTTCTCTTCTAGGAAAATATTCTCTCGTAGGATTAAATAATTTATTCGAATTTATTTGCTATGGTTACTCTTAATTTGTCAAATAATTATGTATAACAATAAAACTAACTATTACGTGAAAGTGGCTAAAGGTCAATTGAAGGTTGGATGCAACGTTGTTTAAGAAATATATGAACCTGAAGTAGCTAATAATATATTCATTTCATCTACTATTTGATTAAATGGCCTGGTTTAAGTATATTTCGTTGAGCCACCTGTTACCTTAGGCCGAAACTAGAACGCGGTAACCGCATGCTGGTTTGACTAAAGGCTTGTGCGTAATGTTAGGCAATAAAAGTAAATCGGTTACGCGGGCGTTGGTAATCGTTATAAAAATTAAAATTAATACCTTGTTATAAACAAAAAACGTGTTATATATATATAATTAGTAGTATATGCTAAACGTTATATAGCGTTGAATAGGCGATTCTTCCAGTATATTTGTTCCATTTTTAATTGTAGCTGTTCGGGTTCTGTTCAGAATTTACCGAGGACAGGGCTCGAAACAGAGTACGTCTGCTTTGGAGTCTGTGATTCTAACCACCGCTCCTCACTGCAGCAGTCTACACACAATTTTCCATTATTATAACAAATTTCAATTATATTATTATTAGTGGAGCCCATATGGCGTCTCTGAAGATCTAAATTTCTAACCACCCCAAATCTGTCATTATGTAACAGAAACCACGCTAACCGTGGAAGTGGTATGAAATTGAACATCTATATAACTAAATGATAAATGGTGGTATAAAGGTTTCGCCTGTGGAAGAAGCTGAAAAAAATCCATTTTTAATTATCTAAATAAAGTTTTTGTGGAGTGTGCGGAAGGGTGGTTCAAAGCGTAGAGTCCAAACTTTAAAGCAGATGGGACCAGGATCGAGCCTTGTAACCGGCGAATTCTGGACAGTACGCGAGGAGATCCCAAAAATGACGAATAAGTTCTACTAGATGAATTATTTAAATTGCGGTTGCGATCTTGATACAAAAACTAGTCCTTGTATAAAACAAGCATTTTATTTTGTAAAATCGGCAATTCATAAAAAAAAACCGGTTTCGTCCTTACTGCGAGCTCTTCACTTACTGGCCAAAAGTTGCTGCGGACAGGACTCGAATCTGGTCACGTATGCCTTGGAACGCGTTGCGCTAAACACTGAGACACCCTGCCTAAGGTAGACAGCCAATGGAAAGACAAACTGCGCAACATTATTCAGTGCATAAATGTTTTGTCTGACGTGCGGCAGGGTCGCTTAGAAGTTGGAGCACCAGATTCCGAAGCAGAGATGTGCTGGTTGGTACACTGGCTGCAGCAACTTCTGGTCAGTAAGGGGAAGATTTCCTAATAAGATCCAAACCGGTCTACTGAACGATAATTTCTGTACTACATCAAAATTTAAATTTAATTACACTGCATGAATTGCCTTTTCTACATTATACAATGCTTAGTTTTTTACTAAAAAGTATGCTTATATAATGCGATTGGTGATTATAATAAGCTTGCAACTTTGATTTAAATAAATGTTTTCACTGCGCGCGCAACCAATGTTCGTTTAAATAATTTTGCCTGTAAAAGCAGAATTATTTACTGTGCAATCTCCGGCCAGGCGATCAAAGGATAATAGGCACTAAGAAAATATTCCATAAAAAGATTATTTAATTATTCGTCAGGAATAATTCGACTCTACTTAAAGCTGACATGTCTCGCCATTTAAGCGTTAGATTGCACAGTTAGTAACAACGTATATGGATAATATTGCCTTATTCACATGTATAATCTTCATTGCTGGCTGATTTGATTTAGAAATTTACTCCGATGCTACATTAGACATTAGAAATTTGCCTTAAAACCACATTTTCTAATCTGTGGTGTATAAACTTGATTTTCTAACCCTAACCTGGTGTCGTGAAATCGGCAACTGCTCAAAAACCCAGTTTACCACGATTTTTACTCGTGGATAGTCTCTTTGCACTATAAGTTTCGCGAAGATCCCATTGATCTTCGTGGGGGCAGGGTGTTAGTTTTTTCCTTTCCTACGAAGGCTTCAACATCTTTCATGCCAACCACTGTTAATGAGTTACAATTAGATTACATCGGAACACTGTTTTTTTTAATAATCATAAACAGAAAAGTATCTGCTAGCCATCAATGTTTTGCCTGAGAGCATTTATGTCGTAACTCGTTAAGTAATTAAGCTAAAGTGAAATTTCTAAGGTGTTATTTGTAACATCTTTTGTATATTGCTTTCCATTGCTAGTATTCATTAATTCATGCTATTATTTGAACATTGCTCACTGACGCTCTAGGTGTTTGCACTAACTGGTTAATAACTATTTAGTCTCCTGAGTATCTTTGTACGGTTGAAAAAAAATTTTTTTTGGTAAAGTCGTGTATTATCTTTATAGGTGTTAGTGAGTTGATTAAGTCTAATCAACGACGATCAATATTCTTTTTAAATTTGGAATTTGTTTAGTGTGCACGATTCCTATTGATGTCATAATTTTACCTTATTGTTCCAGTAATGTATATGCATTGTTTGCTAGATCCGGAAAATTTGTTCGGTGTTCATTCTGCAGAATTATTGATCAGTTTAACGTAATGTGCTGGTATGCCTTATAAAAATACAAAATTCATATTTTGTGCACCAAACGACTTGGTTTGGAAGTGCACTTACTGGGATTGTATGCGGAAGTATACAACACGTGATGTGCACAAACGCAACGTACGGCAATAATTGAAATTATATATATATATATATATATATATATATATATATATATATATATATATATATATATATTAATGTGGAAGACTATGCTGTATTTTTGCCTGATTATTTTTTTAATGTCCCGCTTATATAATTTATGAAAAGTGGCATGGAATGCAATTTTAAATGTCTATTTTTTACCCCCATTTTGACGTGACAAATTTAGAGTTAAGTCATGTCTGCCTGTTATGGATGAAAATCATTGTGTTCTATTTCCACTAAAAGGATAACATTTTATCTTGTACAATTTTGAATTAAATCTGTTAAAAGAAATTTTATTATAGCTGATTATTTGTGGTTACTATCAGCACAAAAGGAGAAAGAACAAAATCAAGTTAGTAAAAATGAGGCATTCGCTATAACTGCGGTCACTACCACAATAACGGCCTCTTTGAGGTCTGAACTGACCATCGGATACCTACCTAAACGAAGTCACATTTTGAACTGGTCAAAAGCCTGGGGGAACGCATGAGGCAACATCCAAACGACAGAGAGCCAAAATAAATTAAATAACTTTCTATAATGCATTTTAATAGTTGGACGAACTTTACGCGAGCCAAAACATTAGTTTTGAATAATTAATACACAATGTCTTAAATCTTACAATGGCTTCCATGTCCTATTATATGAACGCGAGAAGATGTTGGCCACCGGCGAGTGCAAAACAAATTTCAAAACGATCAATTTTGCAGTTTTACCTGTAAGCATGGACAATATACTACTACTGGTGAGATTTGGCTGATTCTCTTAGAATATTAAAACATTTACAATTTAACGAAAGAGAGAGTTTAGCCAGACCGAGATCTATTGCAAATTATTTCGCGTTTTGAAGATTAAATGTGCAAATTAACTAAAATAGTTAAATTCTGATTCAAGTTACCAGGTATTTATGGATTCCCACATCCGTTTTTAGTTCTGTTTGCACATATACTTCTATCTGGTCAAAGACGACTTTTGGTAAATTTACTCTTTGATTTAAATTCCTGTTCTAATCAATTTTTTCATTTGTGGTTTGATTAAAGACTGCATTCATGACATTTAAAATATAAGATTAACTGTGGGTTTAGAAAATCTTAAACTTGCACGCTTTCTTGATATTTTAAAGACATTTTCAGCATCGGCAGAAAAAAAAATTACTTAAATATTATTATTTGTTTAGTAATTATCGTGAAATAATAAAATAAATGGTTCCTCTGCAATTCAATAATGATAATTTCTGTATTTAATGTTATTGCGGAAATTTTACATCCCGTCTAGCTTAATTCAAAATAAATTCTATCAATTTAAGAAGAGGGTTTTTAGATTAAATTCAGCCAATTGTAAATCCTTATCTTAGACTATTTAACCATATGGTACATTAAAATAAGCAAAATTGAATTTTTCTAACTAATTACTGCTTTACCAGTAAATCTACATTATTTATTTTATGAATTAATCTTTGCAATTTAGAATTTTTTAAATATATTTCAATCTTCTAAATGTTAAAACCACGTCGACTGGATAAACTTCCGCAAAACTTCCGGCGACTAGCGGATGTTGATAGCAATTATTCGAATCAAGTTTGCGCAATCGATAGAAGAGACATTGATCAGGATGTCGCCTTATCGTTTACGTGCCTAAGGAAACGTCAAAATTAATTTAAACGTTTGTAGTTGGAAGTGAGACGTAAAAACAGACAAGGAATTCGATCAAATTTGAAGTGATATCCTACATAAAAATAGATGATCCGTGATTTTTCTCATCTATTCTATCCGAGGCCTTTTATAAATCTATAGAATCAGGTGAGTTCCTGCATTTTCAAAAGCATAGTTTAATAAGTCATAATTTTCTATTTGGACATCCTTGATTAGCGTCACAATTAGGGTTTCGTTCAAGAGTCGTAAAAATTCAAATAATAGTCATTTTAAAATGTTAATATATAAGAAATTTTGCGGGTTAATGATTGGTTTTTTTGGGTGCAAATGTACGTAATTGTGTCAAAATATCGTTTGTGGTAGTTCGTTGGATTTATCGCAGGCAAATGGCACATTTTTTGTCCGGTTATGTCATTTGTATTTCTCTGCTGACAAGCCTATACTTCTGCAAATTGGGCACATAATCAGTTGTTCAACAGTCTTAGGCAATTGTGCGTTTCTTATATTTGTAGTTGTAAGTTTTCCACCTCTGAGGCTGATGAATTTATTCATTGAATATATTTTTTGCAACTTACATAAAACTGCAATCTGTTAAAGATGACTTTGCTAGTGTTAGTGTATAATTTTTTATTGTTATGCTAATTGTGTGTCTGCATTTGACTTCTGATAATGTTTTCATTACGATAGTTTGGGCCTCTGAGGGTTTGTGAGATTTTGACCGCACTAATAATTCCAAACAATATAGCCTTATTTTCTATTTGTCTGGAGACATTACTGGGCATTTGATCAAGATACTTGTAAGAATAACGTCCTTACCGGTTTTGGCCCGTGTTTCTTTCTGATCAGAACGATTTCCTTGCTTATATGTTCAAACGCACCATAATTTAATCATTTGTTAATCTAGGGCCAGTTAAATTGCATAGCATGTTACTGAAATTTATGCATATATATATATATATATATATATATATATATATATATATATATATAATGAAATATGTTGATTTATTTTGTTTGGAATGCGAGCCTCAATTAAATTCATAGTAATCATTCCATCTACTAAAGGAATAGAAATTTTGTCAGATAGAAGAACTGATTCTTCCTCATATTCTTGCGCATTATCTACAAATGATTATCTCTTTATTCCAAAATTGAAAAGCCTGACGAAATTTTACATTTAAAAAATTTTCTTTTACCTTTCAATTTATATATAAATTCATGTTCAATTGCATATACCGGAGACAAAAATGAGAGAAAGAAACAGTTATTAAATCTGATAGAACTTCTTTTTTTATTTTGCACATGGAAGGGGTACTATGAATTTTGAATTTAACGGAGTTGTCAAGATTTTATTATGTATAGACAGCAATATTATAGGAAACAATGCATGAATAACAAAGGTAATTCATCCAGTAGACCAGTTTTCTCCCTATTAATCATTCACTAAACATCACCTGAATTAAATTTAAATAAGTTTCCTGTATATTACCAAAGTTTAGAATTATTATACAAGCAATTTTGTCAAGTGTTTTACTTAATTCGGCACATATTAGAAGCAGCAGGAATTTCCGCGTCCTGGATTTGAGCCCCGAAATCATATGGATCTAAAGCCTGATTTTCATTATAAATATATATATATATATATATATATATATATATATATATATATATATACCATGCATTATTCGCTTAAAATAAAGAAATTGACTTCTTAATACAAATAACCGACCTTTCTATTGAAGCGAGAAATGTACTTCGAGCGATACAACTGCCAATTTATATCGTAAATATGATAAATTGTAATGGATTACGATGGATTAGTTTTACACATTAAAGAACAACAAATAAAAAGCGAAATGTACGCAAAGTGGCAAGCAAACAAACAAATTCAGTTTTTATATGAAGAACACATACAATTTTCCTTTTCCATTAATATGACAAGAACGTAATCTACCACAGAGTATTTCCTCCATCCGCAGTTCCTTTATAAGTATTGCTTTAAAATTAGACAGGAATCCGCCTGGTTTGGAATGTGCTCTCCACTTAAATAAATTTATTATTGTGGAAAAAATTTTCTATTGACAGTTGTGTATAATCAAATATGCCTTTGTATTTGCCATTTTAGTAATCTACCGGTAATACGTAAATTGAGAAAAAGCCAGATATTCCATGCATGTACAAAAAGCAATATTTAATTTTTCGATTAAAAGGAGATATCATGTTCAGTACATTTTTAGTGACCGTTCAATTGGACAGAGCGCAATATTTTTGTGCACATCTGGTTATTCGCTGCCATATAAATTAATTGATATATGCGCCTCTTACATATGTTGATTAATTTATACAGTTTACTGGTTTGGTATGAATTAACAACTTTTTTATGTTGTTAACATGTAATGTTTGCCCCAGGAATTATTGCAAGATATTGTTCGTTAAGAAAATTTTTAAGAGCTCTGTTTTCTCATGCTATTAACATATTTCAAACTAATTTTTATATTTTCTTTTGTAGAAATTCCGCATCGACTTTCTTTTCTTCCATATGTAGGAAATGTTCTGCGATAATAATTTCACATTTCAGT
Organism: Eudiplozoon nipponicum; assembly: GCA_029291075.1. Taxonomy (NCBI): domain Eukaryota; kingdom Metazoa; phylum Platyhelminthes; class Monogenea; order Mazocraeidea; family Diplozoidae; genus Eudiplozoon; species Eudiplozoon nipponicum. The sequence continues at coordinate 26,674 of JAQBSW010001413.1, read as the reverse complement.
CCAATACTCCGCTTTCTAAACCAATTTACTTTTGTGTTCTTATAGAATGAAGGTTCTTCTGCACTCGTGAAAACTGAATATGATGGTGAACCGCATTAAAATATTTCGCAGTCATTTCTATTTCCATAGAAATTCTGGCCAGACGACCGACGGTCACAAGCTAGTCAGATCGGGAATGGTAGCATAAACCTTGCTGGGTCTACAGTGACACAGCCATCATCACGTTTCATGTGGAGCCTCGAGTTTGGTCTAACTGCGCAGTAACTTTTATTGTTAAATGTTTTTGTCGGAATGAGAACAAGCATCCCAGACGTAAAGGGCAAGTTTCTGTTGCTGAAGGGAACTTTGGCCACGGACATCTGGGCAGATAGTACTCATCAGCCTTGGTTGGCAGACTATCTCCAAGAAGGGAATCTCCGAATACAAAACATCCTCACTAGGAACGGACGACCTAGTATTCTTTTACAGTCCACATATAACCATGAACGACATGATTATATGGCCGTGAAACATTAGTCACTTTTGGCATTTTAGTTAATAACGATTTTCACGCTGTGATCGACAAATCCCAGATATATATGGCAATATGTTGTAAATAGCGGTTTCCATTGGGATGTCTCGAGGTAGTACTGAAAAACAGCAGGTAGCAGATTCCATAATTGACCGTCTATTATTTTACAATTAACTTCCAAAACTAATGATCATTGAGCTTATATTAAACATAATTTTTGCACATATTAAAAAGTATTTTAAGAACATATATATATATATATATATATATATATATATATATATATATATATATATATATATATATATTGGAAATTCAGAATTCTTATAATCGATGATCGAAATCGACAGTTTTATATTAAATAATTTATGTAAAAAGGTTGGCAACGTCAAAGGGTTTTATCTTTTTATTTTATTATTTGCACAATGTAAAAGAATTTTAAAAACATCACAGGAGTCGCGAACTCAAATTTTCGATATTACAACTAATATTGGTCGTAGCTATATTTTTAATTCTCCCGTCAGTTTCCGCTGTGGAATTTTGATTATTGACATTAGTGTTATCAATGGTGGTGAGTCGCCTTTTACAAATAAATTGTGTAGCTTTGATATTTTTCTTCATTTTGACCACAAGCGTGTCAAATGTTTAACCTATATTTTTCTTCTTTTTTATCGAATTGATTCACATGTAAATTTGATCATACGCCAAAATGGGGTTCATAGCTGGCAATAGCCAGTCTTTTTTACTTAGGCGCGGATTTAATTTTCGCTCGTCTCAGTGAACATGGCTCATTTTATACATATAATCATTGATATTCATGAGAACAATACCAGAGACCCTGGCACTATAAATAAAATTTCGTTTTGTGTTGCAAAGCTTTAAGTCTTTATAGTTGCCCTCTCGATAACCGTTTGAATCGTATTTGGCTCGCTTTAAAATGCTTATATGCAACACGTAGTTCTTATCTTTGTCAACCGGTATTTATCGCTTGGCAATATGCAGCATTTTTTTCCTAGTGTTAGTAAACCATATTTTTAAAATTTCCTTATTGTTAAAATTAGTAGCCCTCTTGAACAAAAGAATCTTGTTTTCTTTCGACGCGGAGTTCTGATTGCCAACAATATCAAGTAGCGCGTTCCAGTTTTCTATTGAATTATTTGTTAATATTCTTAACATTTTCTTATATTATATTTTTAAAATAGAACTGCATAGTTTATGAAATATTCGCGGGAATAAATATAACTTTAGGAGATTGTACCGTCCTAATATTCCATAGGAGATTGTACCGTCCTATTATTCCAATAGGAGATTGTATCGTACTATTATTCCACTAGGAGATTGTACTGTCCTATTATTCCACATTCTTCGACCAAATATATAGTGGTTAAAGGGCGTAATATCGGCTCCTACTGATGGGTCGCCAGTAAGCACGAAACGAATGTGCATGAAATTATACTTTCCGTTCATGCTGCCTTTGGTTTATCCTTCTGGTCACAACTGAACTAATTTGTTACTAGGTTCGCAAAACCTAATACATAGTTGCATATATATTAGGTCTTCACAACAAACAGTATTTAACTGTAATATATTGAATTGAATGATGTCATGCTTACCGCGAAATGTGACAACTGATATCGATCAAGGCCGGAGTATATGGATTTGCTAGAATAACAGGTGTTGAGAAATTGTTGTAATTCTCAATTTCCGTGAACTTTAGCATAAATTGATATCCATCAGGTTGGTATCATGTACCGACTCGGAAACCATAGTGTTAGTACCATGTACCTTTTCGGTACAATAATGTTGGTATCGGTTACTAACACAATAGTCATAGTGTTAGTATCCTTTACAGACTCGGTATATATATTATATAGTGTGAGTTAGCGTTGAAGTCACATTGTCGTAGACTATATGATGTTAGCTTCACTATTGCAGGTTTACACATTCGTCTAGGAGATTGTACCGTCCTATTATTCCACATTCTTCTAATAAATATATAGTGGTTAAAGGGTGTAACACCGGCTCCTACTGATGAGTCGCCAGTAAGCACGAAACGAATGTGAATGAGATTATACTTTCCGTTCATGCTGCCTTTGGTTTATCCTTCTGGTCACAATTGAAATAATTTGTTACTAGGTTTGCAACACCTAATAGATACTTGCATGCATATTAGCTCTTCGCAACAAACAGTATTTAACTGTAATATTATGGCTTATTTAACAGAATGTCTTTGTTGTTTCTTAATAATTTAAAATATTCATTGCTAAATAAATTAAATAAATTGAGTATTTAGGATCTTATTTTATATTGATATTTGATGATGCATAGTTTTGATTCAAGCTCAGATGTAAAATCTACTTTATCTGGCATTCCTAATATGACATCCAGACATTGTTCCACAATTCTGGCTATTGTTATTATCTGTGTTTTTATTCTTTTAAGCCGAGTTAAAATCTTTAAAAAATGATCGACCATTCCACGCTATTTTACAGGCCTGATTTAAAATAAAGTTATAATTAGATAAACAAATATTTCTCTGTTTTAATTATAAATATTTTAATTTCATCTTTGCGTGACTGTAATTAAAGCAATGCGAAAGTTGTGCTAATTTCAGTTGATAATAATCAAGTCAAGTAATAAATTAAATATTTTATCGGCCATATGCTGCAATTGCACCAAAGTTAAACAGAAAATTTGTCAAGCTCACATTTTCCGTAATTAAAACTATTCTGCAATATAAATAAACAATAATTTATTGGTGGTAACCATATTTTAAATCAAGTTTGCGAGCTTGAAGTGAACACCAAACCCATTGTATTAAACCAGTCGTCGAACAACATAACAAAACTACCGTGGTTTGATCCTCGCTAGTCAGTTTGCCGTGGAAGGTCGAAACGCGTCAGTGCGTTGCGACTGGCGGTAGTTTGGCTATGTTATTCGACGACTGGTTAAATACAATGGGATTGGTGATTACTTCAAGCTCGCAAACTCGATTTAAATAATTATTTTGCAATATGTCAGGAAAGACCAATTGGCATCTAAGAGCAGTTGAATGTTCAAATTAAAATCGGATATTTTTTATGGAGGACGGTTATTAAACGCAAATTCAGATAACTAGATATACCGGAAAAAATACCAGACGAAGCACGTAGAAAACACCAATGAATTTATGTACGACAACAGAATTACAATAATCAAGCTAGACACAATCACAGGTATTGTTCCTATGAATAGCAATGAGTAAATTAAACAGATGAACAATGTCCTTGTTGATGAACAAAAATTAAAAACATTCCAAGTGAAAAGAGGAAGATTTAAAATTACCGGAAGTTCAGTATGGCGTGCTATTCTGATTGTCTGGTCCATGATATGCCCAACCAATTGTATGATTACCTGATCTGCGTTCTGACTTACGCATTAATGAAGCCAGTAATATTCTGTTTTCAAAATATTTCGGCTGTCGTTATCGGCAGCCCTCTTGTGTTGGTCCATCCTCACCAGTTTTAAAAAACATACAAAGGAAGCAAGCGCGATATTTATTCGGGCCATACAGTAAATAATTCTGATGTACCTTTCCCAAGATAGTGGCGTGTCTCATTTGTTTGGGTGTGTGCATTTCCGACACTGTTATGATTATCTAGCTAAGTGAGGCTAGAGCGGATGAACAAGAATTTCCCATTTGCATACTTTAGACTATTTGTTTTATTCACACCATGTTAAACGACGTAACTGAGATTGCTCTCACATTTTCGGGTAGGAGGGGGGAAATCAATAAATCAGAAAAACTTGTCATAACCGCATGCCGTCGTACGTGATAAAATTAGAAATCCCATGGACCAATGCACATGTTAAATTCCAGTTGAAACCACTCAGGTTGTACTCAGAATAGGCGTGTTTAATACCAGTTTTTCTCATATCATTAAATAGCCGCACGCTAAGCTGTGCATGTGTGTGTGTATACATAACTGAAATATATTCCGTTAAATATAATTTATACACATGTAGGTACATCTAAATTAAAGTGCAGTAAATAGACATTAATTTTCCCTTTGCACGCGTAAGACTAATTAGTTATTCGTAACATTTGAAATGCTGTATAACTTGACCGAGCTCAATAGGTAGGGTGTGGGAAAGACAAAAAAATCCTGTTCAATAAATTACGAAGCATTATTAAGAAATGAAAAAATAGGTGATGGTTAGACAACAAATTCTGGTAATTATTTAAAGAAAGAATCATAAGTATAAGGAAATGAGATGGAAGCCATTTAATGAGCGTTCAAATAACGAAGAGTTTTAAAATTAAACGAAAAGTCAGGAGTGAAATTTAGAAATACCACATTCACAAAAATTGATTAGCCATTAATTAAATACTAAACTTAATCCGATCTTAATCCGATGTTCTTAATCTTTTGCGGGAACTAGCTTCAGATTTTAATTCATGCAATCATCTTTTCCTGCCATTAGGTAATGCGGTCTTTCAAATCGAACCGAGCGATATTTCGACAGCTGTTTCATTCATAATATTTTCCACAGATTGAGTTTTGCTAGATTCTCTAATCAATCTCGTCACTCCATTAAGACTAAATATTGCTATGCGTTTAAAATCATCCTAGTTAATAGGGTGTCCAGTCTACACTACATGACGGGCAAGATGAAATTTAGCAATATGTCCATACTTAAATGCTGTTCTATGCTCACCTCTTCTAACCTTGATTGGACGCAAGATCTCGTCAACATACATGAGACTACAATCATTATTTTGGTTTTCACACAATCCTGATATTTCCAAGTTTTCAATCTTTTCTTTTTAGTAATGGAGTATAGTGCATAGCGTAAGGGATTATTTTATCACGGTCCTTATATGTTATTTTAAATCTATTGATTTCACTTTCATACTTAATATAGTGTCCGGTTATGCCATGACGTTACACCCTTCATTCCCTTTGTCCGCGTTCATGTATCTCAAATTGGGATCAAACTTTCTCACGACATCAACAACTGTTGCTTCTATTAAGTGAAGAGGATAACCATTAACCTTGACTATATAGCGCAGTCTACCTAATTCTAAATTCCTATGCTTCATATCTGTTAGTCTGATGCTTCTTAATGGTAATGACTAAAAGAAACCGATTTTCACACGATACAGGTGAGTTGGCTTGAAATGAAGAAGGATTCCTAAATAAGTATCCTTCCGAAAAATTGTTCTTGCTGATTTATGTCCATTTCTATTTAATTTGAAATTCAAAAAATTGTACTTCATCTGATGATTTCCTTCATCATCAAAATTTTTATGCATTATATGGAAAATAATCTTTTGGATAAGACTCCACTAAAACACAAATTTTACCTACGGTTCTTGAACGACATATTAATGTTCTGGAACCATGGTGATGATGATAGGGTAACTTTTTTAAATTTAACTAATCAAATGAGCGAACTTCAAATTACACTGGAAAGACTAGCATTGGATGAATTAACATTTTTGGATGTCAAATTAATTAGAAATTTAACAGTAATAGAAATTTTCAGAAATTAGAAAGACAAATTTTCAGAAACGATGCTTAGGAATCCTTTGTAATTCCAAGTTCAATCACCTGAAACATGTGAATATCTGTATTTTTATGTCATTACCATTAAGAAGCCTCAGACTAACAGATATAAAGCATAGTAAGTTAGAATTAGGTGGACTGTGCTATATATTCAAGGTTAATCTTTATCCTCTTCTCTGAATAGAAGCAACAGTGTTTGATGTCGTGAGAAAGCTTAATCCCAATTTGAGATACATGAACGCGGACAAAGGGAATGAAGGGTGTAACGTCATGGCATAACCGGACACTATATTAAGTATAAAGGGAAATCAATAGATTTAAAATAACATATAAGGACCGTGATAAAATAATCCCTTACACTAGGCACTATACTCCATAACTAAAAAGAAAAGATTGAACCCTTGGAAACATCAGGATTGTATGCAAACCAAAATAATGATTGTAGTCTTATGTATGTTGGCGAGACCTTGCGCCAAATCAAGGTAAGAAGAGGTGAATATAGAACAGCATTTAAGTATGGACGTATTGCTTAATCTCATCTTGGCCGTCATGAAATATGCCTCGACATTGTCTTCGAGGTGCCTGGGGCCGGATTCTTGCCCTTCCTTCAAAGACATCAACATCGTTCATAATAATAAATACTGGAAATGAAGTACAATATAATCGAAACGTTGCTAGTCAACAAGGGTTAGTTCGTCCATTAATATGGACGATGTTGAAGAATTCGGAGGAATGGGGACGAATCAGCAACAATTGACCTAGAAGACGAACTCAATGCGTACTTAGAAATGAGGATCAAACGGATTTTAGCGAAACCGTGATAGTGCAAAGCGACAACCCGACACTTCGTGGGGACCCACGAAGTTTTATTTTTATTCCACTGTCATAATTTGTAGTCCGGATATTTTTGCTTACCGCTTCGGAAGCCTTTTTCAACAGATAGCTCAACCCAAAACCAATTTGATATTTATTAAGCTAAGTAGTAATTTAATTTAAGTGTTTCATTTATACTTTCTGGTAAATCTCTCAAGCAATAGATAAGGGGTTCATGCATGTATGTGTGTGTATATATCTGCACATGTACACTAAACGAAGTGTTTTTTCCATAGGTTTGTTGAATGTAACCACCCATTATTCCTCAAACCTACAAATGGTATAAACTTTCTTCTCAAATTGGGCACCAGAAACATTAATTTCAACTTTAAAGGCCAAATATTTCGGGCAACTCGATGGAGGAGTGATGAGCCGATTTTCATGGAATCCAATAATTAATTTCTCCGCCTTCTACCAAAATTTCAACAAATTAATTCAAATATTATTTTAAATATCTGAGATATGTTTTTATGGCATTTTCATAATCTAAAATGAAAATGTAGAAAGCTTTAGACATTTGACATTGTGGATTATCATTTTCAGTTTACCTGCTAGTGGAAAAACTCAGTCTTTCCCTGAAGTAAAGTTATGGAAAAGTAAAGATGATGGTCTAAATTGGAAAAAAACTACGAAAGCAAACATGGACTAAAAAAGTACACCAATTGCTACCGCGATGTCCAAATTTCCTAAAAGTGAAATCGGAGACGCAAGTTTCCTTACAGAATAGAGACCATCTGTTTTGGGCATTATTTTGCCAAAAAACGGCGGTTTCCAAAACAACATTATTTCCCCAAAGTGCTATAAATACAGAAACATCTCGGTTGCCAAATGCATAATTGACGTTTAGTTAAGCACAAAATGGCCAGCTAAACTTTAAAGTGAAGGATTATCTGACTGCCAACCAACATTCCAACGTTGTTTGTTTATACATATGCCATAGCTAACCAATGCGTGACATAGGCCGGAATAGCCGATTACTGAAAAAGCAAATGGGAGAACATCTTGAATTAACCGAATCTGGCATTGGAGAAGACGTTTCAGGAAAGGATGAAAAGCACACCCAGAATCAAGCGGATTTCCAAGTATTCTTCAAAACAAAAATCGAAAACAATTACACATCTGAGACAGTTGTACGCAACATTCTTATTCCTCAACTATATAAGCAAAAGAAGTCCCATTAAGTGCACACTTTAGGCAGTATAAACAAATAATTGTGTAGTGTAGAAGAGACAATTCCTCCGGTAGACCAGTTTCGTCCTTACTGGGAACTCATAACGTACTGGCCAGAATTTGTCGTGGACAGAGCTCGAACCTGGGCACGTCTGCTGCTGAATCTTGTTCTCTAGCAACTGAGCCACTCTGCAGCATACTACAAAAAATTGTCGGCAGGGTGGCTTAGTGATTAGAGCACCAGATTCAGAAGCAGACGTGCCCAGGTTCGAGCCCTGTCCGCGGCAAATTCTGGACAGTACCAGATGAGTTACCAACAAAAACGAAACTGGTCTACTTGATGAATTTTCTTTTCTACACTATATATTTCTTAGTTTTTGCTGACAAATGAATGCACTTAATGGGTCAGGTGTTTATATGTAGATCGCAAAACCGATTATATTAATTTTTTCACCCACCGCGCATCTAATTTTCGTTTAATTTCGTCCAATATTTGAATATAAACTGGTGATTGTTTTCTTTTGTGTGTGTGTGCACTCGCGTTTAAGCGTGTCTCAGTAAACACGTTTCCAATTCCTATTCATTTTTGTACATTGCGTGATTGATCCAACTTGAGACCTCTTCCTTTACAAAAAAATTGACTACATGAAGTACCAGCTATTACAGTCGAGTTGGGTTCTGGCCAAAGGAATATGGCCTATCTAAGCTGTGTACACAATGCTGGCTTTATTATAAATATATGCTTTGAGACACGATTAATTGCTCAATTTAAATTACAACCTAAAATACTATGTGAAATACGAACTTTTGGGTAATTTGCATTGTCTTTTCGAATAGAATCGACGAAAATATTTTCTTAAAATATAAGTTACATATATTTCAATATCATAAATTATTTATAAATAAACTTTCGGAAGTCGATAAAAATACATTTTAGGCCGAACGACCGAACGGTTATAGACATGAATGAATAATTAAACAATCATTGCTTGCACGAGTGGTGACAACATATATTTAAATCAAGGTTGCGTGCATTAAATAAACACCAATCCTTTGATAGAATAAGCGTTGTATAATGTATCAAAGGCAATTCATCCAGTAAAAATGTATTAGGTGTTATTTATCTACTAACAAACTAGTTAAAAAAGGACAAAAAGTATAAACCAAAGTCAGCAAGATCAAAAAGTGTACTCGTAAGAACCGGTGTGTCTCCTGCTTAATTCTGGCCCAAAAAAGGAGTCGATAAAACACCCTATGCCGAATAAATATTTGGTCAAGATACGTGGGAAAATTGGACGGTAAATTTTCGTATACGAATTAATATACAATCAAAATAAGAGTTAACTTCATATAATTTCATGATGCAGATACAAAGACAACTTGTCATATATAAAATATACCGAGCCTGTAAAAGAGTTCCAACTTTATGGTTACCCAGTCGGTATATAGTACCAACAATACTACTGAACACCAATTATTGCAGAAACTCCGTACACTCTTAACTTGATCAATATCAGTTATCATATTTTTGGTAATAATGGCATCATTCAATTAAATATATTATAATTATATATTATTCGTAGCGCAGAGCCGACACCACGTTATCTGGATTATAGGCATTGAATTGAAGATAAATAAATAGGCAATCATTGACTGCGTTGGTGGTGATAACAAGTATTCAAATCAAGTTTGTGAACATGATGTAAACACAAATCACATTACTTATAAAATTTTCAGTATAAAATAAGCTTTTTTTAACTTTAAATCTAAAGAGATGCCACATAGTCCGCAAAAGAAGTGAAGACTGACCAAAAAATTAAGATTTTATAAATAATAAAAATTATGAATATTGTCAACGTGCCTATTTTCGAGCTCTGTGCGTGGCACATTCTGCATAGTACTTCAATAGTTCCCACTAAAGACCAAACCGTTCTGTTGAATAAATTGCATTTACTACTTTAGACATTGATTACTTTATACTGGCATATATATATATATATATATATATATATATATATATATATATATATATAAAGAGATTATTATTTATATCAAGCTCGTAAACTTTACTTACATAACTCGTATCATCATCCGTGCAGTTAATGTTTGTTTAATTATATTTATCTTCAATTCAATCCCTCTTTCTCTGGTAGCATGGTGTAAATTATATTATGTCCATTGCCTTTGAATATTACACAGTATATTTCTTATTAGGAATTTTGTGTTCAGAGCAGATCTTCCTGATTTTGTTTGCTAGGTTGTTAACTAAATTTATTTTGTTGGATTTCGGCATACTGCTATTGTAATGAATGTATTACCATTTGAAACTGAATTTTCTATGTATGGCCAGTGGCAAGTCACCATTTTGTTATCGAGTGAGTTGGACATCAAGGTTTACCTGAACTTACAATTTAGACGCGATGTACCTGCATCAAAAATTGCACAGTGGCTAAATAGAATATCTAAGGAGAATTTTCCCAGTGTTAAAGTTAATAAAACATTTAGTACACAGAAAATCATGAGGTTGGATGCCAAAGATCAATTGCCAATTCTCTTCAAATCATTCACAGTCTACAAATCTTCATGTGTATGCCGTAATTTATATACTGGAATCAGAATCCAGCAATTTTTACCGCAGAAATTGGGTAAAAAGGCTTGGCACCGTCAGGAAAATCAGTTATTTTTGACCATATAGTGTAAACAGGTCACCCAGTCATTTTGACGAATTTCTCAATTATGCATAAAGCGAGATCAGAAAAATTATTATATGTTTATGAAAGCCTTTATATAAAAAGGCACATGGCATAAATATCCAAATGTTTCATCAACATGATATTCTAATCGACTGATCACGAATCACAAAAACCTACACCAATTTGTTAACATCCAGGCAAGAACAAACACCTCCTTGACCAGATTCAACAGACATTCGACCGGATTGGCAACAATCTGAAATTCAGAATCAATATGAGCATTCAACACTACAATCCGCACACCATGCGTTGTTACCAAGGGAACAGGACAAAATTGTGGAATAAGGCGAAACGAAAGTCAACACTCGAGAAAATTGGTTCGTAAACGTAACAGACACCAATGCGAAAAGTTGGTTAACTCTCAATCCATCAATACACGAATGAAAAGATCCCAGACATAACTTTGCAATACAGCGAGGAAGACCTTTATATGCAAACAGACAAATACACATACGAACACTCACTTAATTATCAGACCACACAAGAGATAAAATGTAAAACAGAGTCACAATTGTTGCCACAAGCATAATCAAATGAAAACCCAGGGTTTATATAAATGAAAAATTGTAAAATAAAGTTTAGTTATCTCGAAATAAAAGGCCATTATCCACATTGATGTTCTTACTGTGTTTTTCTTGCTAATAAGATATATATATATATATATATATATATATATATATATATATATAATTCAAAATTCATCATAATTTACCACCAAGGTACTTTACAGTTGATAATCACAGACTCCAAAGCATACGCGCGTAGGTTCGAACCTTGTCTGAGGCGAATACTGGAAGTACTAGAAGAGTTCTCAATAAGGACGAAAGTGGTCTACTGGATGAATTTCTTCTGTTTCCTTATAGAGTGCTTGGTTTTTTCAAAAAAATGTAGTGCCATTGATATTTGTACTCAACTCGCAAACTTGATTCACAATGAAGATGCTTTTGCAGTCTCACAAAGAGAACGGACAAGCCGAACCAGAAAAGCATATTATTCTGACATTATATAAAGCATTTTTGATTGAGTCTTTAACAAAGCTTACAAAATGCACAATGCACACTCAGTTGAAAATGAATGACGCGCTACAACTTATTTAATTTCTGCCAAACAAACTGCCAACAGAGAAGCAAGCAAAATCAAATTACATCAATTATGCGAAATAGAAAACGATTTGAAGTGACACCTCTAACAAGGCATACATAATTAAATATGAAACGCATATTAAATTAATCTCTGTATAAAATCTTTATGGCATATTTTTATTATGTGAATAAAAAAATAAAAAAATAAAATTAATATACAAATAAATTTTTAGTGACAATTCTTAAAACGCATACATTAGTAAAAATTGTACGCAAATAAAATCATTCCATGTATAAAATCGTTAAGGCATAATTTTATTATATGAATAAATAAGTAAAATAAATAAAAATATAGTGACAATTCTAAAAAAGCAAGCATAAATAAAAATCAAACGCATATTAAATTTATTTTTGTATCAAAACTTTATGGAATAATCTTAATATATAAATAAATAAATAAACAAATAAACAAATAAATAAATATGTAGTGAAGATTCGAAAAAGGATACATAATTAATCATCAAACGCATATTAAATCAATCTTTGTATAAAAACGTTGTGGCATAGGCGTAATATATAAATAAATAAATGAACAAACAATCAAATAAATTAATATGTAGTGAAAACACGAAAAAATTATGCATAATTAAACATTAAAAACATATTAAATTAATCTATGTATAAAAAAGTTATGGCATAATCTTAATATATAAATAAATAAATAAACAAATAATCAAATAAATATGTAGTGACAATTCTAAAAAATCATACATAGTTAAATACAAAACGAATATTAAATAAATCTATATATAAAAACGTTATGGCATAATTTTATTATATGAATAAACAAATAAAATGAATAAATAAATAAACATCTAGTGACAAATCGAAAAAAAACATACATAATTAAACATCAAATGCATTTAAAATCAATCTTTAGATGACAACGATATGGCATAATCTTAATAAATAAATAAATAAATAAATAAATAAATAAATAATCAAATAAATAAATATGTAGTGACAATTAAAAAAGCATAAACAATTAAGTATCAAAAGAATATTAAATTAATCTATCCATAAAAACGTTATGGCATAATTTCTTTATATAAATAAATGAATTAATAAACATATAGTGAAAATTCAAAATAAATATACATAATTGAACATTAAACACATATTAAATCAATCTTTGTATAAACACGTTATGTCATAATTTTAATATATAAATAAATATATAAACAAATAATCAAATAAATAAATATGAAGTGACAATTCGAATAAACACATACTTTAATATAAAACGAATATTAAATTAATCTATGCATAAAAACGTTATGGCATAATTTTATTATATGAGTAAATAAATAAAATAAATAAATAAAGAAATATGTGGTGACAATTTGAAAAAAGCATACATAATTAAACATCAAACGCATATTAAATCAATCTTTGTATATACATGTTATGTCATAATATTAATATACAAATAAATAAATAAATTTATAATCAAATTAATAAATATTTTGTGGCAATTTGAAAAAAAAGCATACAAAATTTAACCTCAAATGCATATTAAATCAATCTATGTATAAATACGTAATGGGCTATTTTTTAATATAAAGACATAATTAGACAAATAAACTATTTAATTAATTAAATAAATATGTTAATAAATAAATGAAATATCAAATTAATAAATATATAAATAAATAAATCAACGAGAGATGTTCCACAACAATAAAGTTAAAAAATATAATTTGCACATACGCTGATACCTGTTGAACACAATAAATCAAATCGAAAATACGATGCGAAAATAATATACGAGGAATAAACATTCGTACCTAGAATAGCCAACCAACCAAACACCTGATCAAAATGCGATCCATCCATACAAGTATAATTAGATATCATACATAAATTTGTAATAAAATACGACCGACCCCTATACGCACACAGATATACACTAAGGAAGATCAACTCACAATTTGACTCGAAACTATCCACCAGCAAGAAATAGAAGTCAAGCTGCAAATAATACTAATTCTCACCCACTTAATCAAATACAAACCTAGAATGTACATGACCGACAGATTGAAATTTTTGACTTGATCCATATTAAGCATAAATTTTGTTAATAAATATGTTTCCTCTTACTAAACATAACATACTATGTAATACTCAAAAGAAATTCAAATAATAAATAAATAAATAATTTCATATATATATATATATATATATATATATATATATATATATATATATATATATATATATATATCAATATTCCTCCTTTCATGCCAACTTTGTTAAATCTTTCTGAGTTTATTTGAACAAATTTGTTACTAGGTGCGCAACACATAATACAAAATTTATTTAAGGTGTGCTCTAAAGTAGCCATTTAATTTCCACGTCCCTGATTTGAACAAGGACGCGTATGGTTAACAGACTTGCAACTAATCAAAACGCAATTGAAGTTGATTATTTCCAGACTTATACTATTGCAAAAAATTTTTTTTAATGTAGTCTTAGTTAGTGTTTAATTCTGCTGTAACATCATAAATTGCGTCTAGTTCTAGCTCAATGACCATTCTCGATTTTTGTCTGCATATTTAGCCCTGGCAAATTTAAATACTTAAACGAAAATTGGTTGCGCGGGTGGTGGTAACAATTATTATAATCAAGGTTGCGGTCTTGATATAAACACCTGACCCATTAATTACTTACATATGTCAGTATAAACTAAGAATTGTATAGTGTAGAAAAGGCAATTCATCCAGTAGACCGGTTTCGTCCTTATTGGGAACTCATCAAGTACTGGCCAGAATTTGCCGCGGACAGGATACGAACCTGGGCACGTCTGCTTCGGAATCTGGTGCTCTAACCACTGAGCCATCCTGCCGCACACAACTCTGCACACAATTTTCAGTTATATAATAACTAATGTAACTTGGTTAGTCTATTTTTCCTTTAGGTGGAGCTCATATGGCAATCATCATTTACACACGAGGACGTGTTAAGAGATTAATTTGTTGTCATCAAGACAATAGGACAAATGCACTAAAGGATATTAAATCGAAACATACACGTGTATATTTTTACACATAAAGGTATGTTAGCATGATTTTAATAAATTTCTTTAGTCAGTAGAAACTAAACATTGTATAAGACAGTAAATACAATTAATCAAGTAGATCCGTGTCGTCTTTATTGAGCACGCGTGAGGTATTTCCGAGAACGTCCGGGATCGAGGCATAATCCCGCATGAAAATAATGATCCAGACCATTGCATCATCCAAGCCATACGCCATCTTCCGTTTCAACTATACGCAAATTTATGCTTCCTTGTCGGTCTCTCCATCAGGTGGAGCTTAACTGGTGCCGCTTTCAACGCATAATCGTGCATTAAAATCATGATAATATGATGTAATCCAATAACAGTTTCACAGGTCGCGTATTGTCTATTCTGTAGCGACAGATTGATGGCAGAAAACTGGAACTCGAGGCTCAAAGCGACGCCAAAAGGGCTCTACGAGAATTTAAAACGATTAAAAATTATAATCGATAAATACAGGTGTTGTGCGGCCTAAGCCTCACAGGAATCAGTTGAAGACTCAGAAGCCGGTATAAGCCCCGACAGAACTTATTTTGACGAATACTGGACAAGAGTCAATTAAGGAATGGAACCGGTCTACTTGTTGAATTGCACTTAGTTGGTTATGTAATTCGAATGGTAGTATGAATCTTGCCAAGTTTAAACGAACGCAGCCCTCATCTCGTTGCATGCGAAGCCTCGAGTTTCGTCTAACTGCGCAATAAAACTTATTTTTAAATGTGTAGTGCCGAAATGAAAGAAAGCGTGGCAGACGCGAATGGCAAGTTTCAGCTGCCGATGGAAACTTTGGCTTCTGGCATCTGCGCGGTTAGTACTCACCAGCCTTGTTTGGCAGACTGTCTAGGAGAAGGAAAACCCCCAATTCAAACCTCATTAGAAATATACATATATAGGCAATACAATTTAACAATAATTGTTTGCGCGGGTGGTGGTAACAATTCTTTAAATCAAGTTTGCTAGCTTGAAGTAAACACCAATCCCATTGTATTTAACAAGTCGTCAAACGTTGCGGCTGGCGGTAGTTTTGTTATGTTGTTCGACGACTGGTTAAATACAATGGGATTGGTGTTTACTTCAAGCTCGCAAACTTGATTTAAAGACTCATTAGAAATAGGCGACCTTGTGTTCTTTTACAGTCCACATATAACCAATGAACGTTATAAATTGCAATGATTATATAATTCGTCAGCTATCACGCAGGATAGAATCGGTCGCCTTATACGCTGAGTCTTGTTTGGTGGATAAGCGAAATCAGGTAACTGAAGACAATTTCATCTCTGATTGTGCCTCCTTTATTTCTCTTTCCTCTTCTCAATCTAACAACTAACGCTCTTTTAGATACTATGGAAATGGTTGGTGCTGATCATATCACTGAGCCCAATATCGGGTTTCGAAATAACGAAAAAAGTTTAAGAAGACCACCAATCATTAAACCCAAATTAGGTTTCAACATTGGCGTATTTAATGTGCGAACATTAAAAAAAATTCGGCAACAATAAGCTCTTTCACGTACGTTGGATAAATTAGAAATCCATGTATGTTACGTATCTGAAACTAACATAGAGGATCCCACGTGTATAAACTAACACCATGCACCATCCCTATCGACGTGTTCAATAAACAATTAGATTTTACTAAATCTTCTGGTGCATTGTGTTATAATCGTTGTATTGTGAAAATGTTTTAAATTATAAAATATTGGTCTTTATTCCACATAATGATTTTTTTAGTTATGAAACGTAATACCGGCTCCTAATGACGAGTCACCATTAAGCACGAAAGCAATGTGCATGAGATTATACTTACTGTTCATGCTGCCTTTGGTTTATCCTTCTGGTCATAACTGAACTAATTTGTTACTAGGCTCGCAACAACTAATATATACTTGCATGCATATTAGTTTTCCGCAACAAACAGTATTTAACTCTTATAAAATTTTTTTTGGTAATTTTGTGTGTATTTGTGTGCGTTTGCGTGTGGATACATTTTGTGAGACAGTATTTTCAATTATTATAATCACGGTTGCGGTCTTGATATAAACACCTGACCCATTAATTACTTGCATATGTCAGTATAAACTAAGAATTGTATAGTGTAGAAAAGGCAATTCATCCAGTAGACCGGTTTCGTCCTTATTGCGAACTCATCATGTACTGGCCAGAATTTGCCGCGGACGAAACCGGCCTACTGGATGAATTGCCTTTTCTACAATATACAATTATTAGTTTATACTGACATATGTAAGAAATTAATGGGTCAGGTGTTTATATCAAGACCGCAAACTTGATTACAATAATTTTTATCACTACCCGCGCAACCAATGTTCGTTTAATTAGATAGTATTTTCGTAGTATTCTATGTGAGTTGGAGCATTTTATGCTGGGTGAATTGATTATATGACTACACGTGTACATCTCATACCTTGATACCTCATCAATAGCCCAGACCTTTCCTCGCCATTTAAACTTCATTTTTCTCTCTCGTTCCAAACGTAAGATGCACCTGGTCACAGAAACACACCAGTAAATTACCAATTAACTCGATATAACTATAGTAAATTTTCGTTTAATAATGACTTATTTTATACTAAATAACCCTTTTAACCATGCATGCTTATCACATTAATTAATAAATGTCCTAATAGAAACCTAGGATTAATTTAATTGCGCCGATGAGTAAATCTGGGAAATGACGAGATTTGATGAGAATAAATCGGAGGTAAAAGTCATTGAGAACTAAATTAGTTTTCTTTTCGGTTCCTATCTAAAAATGTTTATTATAGCTAAAAATATGTTAGGCAGTTGGACAATTTGGTCAGAACATGAAACAAAAAGCTTGAAACTTGACATTAGGTGTAATCAAATATATTTTTAAACACCGTGTTACTTAGTACGTTAAATATTAGAATTTCCTGTAATCAGGTTCACTACATGGATCTTCAAATTGTCGTTAAGAAGGACGTATCGCAGGCTGGAATAATATCGCGCAAAATGTCTTCTTCTAAATGCCCTAATATATTTCGGTTTCAAGAAAAGAGGAATTACTCAATTAGGATTAAAAACGATTTTAGTGGCAGTAAAACACTTAAATTTTGTTATAGCTTGAAAAATATAACTGGGAGTACTCAAAATTTGTACAGCTAATTTAATTTTAATCAACACACAACCAAAAAAGGACTTTAAAATAATATGTTCACATCTGGAGTATTTCATGTACAACGAAATACATATACTTGTATAATTATGGTATTTCGCATTAATTTGTCTATAAATTAGTAAATACAATGAAACCTAATGATGATATATATATATATATATATATATATATATATATATATATATATATATATATACAATTAGGATAAATTTGAGCGGCATGGAAATTTTCATTCTTATACTGGTTTTGGTAGTTTCCAGATATTTACCTATACAGAAAAGACTGATATGATTAAACAAACGTTAATTGCGCGAGAAGTGACTAAATCTTTTTAAATCTACGTTGCAAGTTTGGTATAAACACCAATTAAGGTATAAACTACGCATTGTATAATTTAGAGAGCGCAATTCATCGATAAAACTGGTCTTATCCTAATTGAAAATTCTGCAAGTTTTGTCCAGAAAATACGTGAAGAGTTCCAAATTCCGAAGCAACCGATCCACAGAATGAATTACCGTTTGTACATTATACGTTGCTTACATTATACTGACAAATGAATACAGAATGGAATAAGTGTTTAAATCAAGCATGCAACCTTGATTTTAATTATCTCTAATTTGCAAATCTATGGAACTGAAATAACAATCAAAAATAAAGTTTTCTGTAATTATTTTGGAAAATCATTTCGAAGTCCATTTCTATAGGCAAACAAAATGTATTAAAATAGAAAACTTTTTGTCCTCAAACCACTGATCAAGATTAATGAAATAAAAATTGATCAATACTTCTTAAATCGATTATATCTCAACAAGAACATAATGTGCAACAATAAGCCTTAACAAAGGTGTGTTTTTTGCTCGGTTGGGAAACTACTAACATTCAAATGAAAGCACCAGGAGTAAATGATATCAATTAACAGGTTTATCTGCTTTTGCACTTAAATAATGATGGCATGTTTTTTTCAACTTTGTTTCTACGTAGGAAATCAGTTTGCCTTCTATACAGAATTACCGTTACGTAGCTAATCAATGCATGAGATAACATTGTTCACAGTAAGTAAAGAACGCACTTACCGATATTGATACTACTATGTGATATAATATTCATTAAAAAAATGTTGGATTTTATAAATTGCAAGGAATTAAATAAATAAATAAAACTATATATATATATATATACATATATATATATAATATAAATACATATATATATATATATATATATATTTATAGACCAGCCTAAACAAAAATACGATCGGATTGGCGACAAAAAGAAGAATAGAAAACACCTGCAAATACGGTATCACATCCATTGGTAATAGAAAAAGAAATTTCCAAAAAATAATAAGCATTTAACACAACAATCCGCACACCTTGCGTTGTTACCAAGGCGACAGAACACAATTGAGAAATGAGGCGAAACGAAAGACTATACACGGAAAAATAACATTCGTACAGGTAACAGACAACAATGCGAAAAGTTGGTGCTTGAAATTATACTTTCTGTTCATGCTGTCTTTGGTTTATCCTTCTGGTCATATTTCTTCTGTCCTATTATCCCACATTCCTCACCCAATATATATTGATTAAAGGGCGTAATATCGGCTCCTACTGATGAGTCGCCAGTAAGCACTAAGCGAATGTGCATGAGATTATACATTCCGTTCATGCTGTCTTTGGTTTATCTTTCTGGTCACAACTTTTTTTACTAGGTTCGTAACACCTAATACATACTTGCATATATATTAGTTCTCCGCAACAAACAGTATTTAACAGTTGGTTAACTCGCATCCCATTAATATAAGAATGGCCAGATATGAGGCGTTATTTTGCAATAATACGTGAAAGACCCCTTCACGCAAACCGTCGCATACAGAAACATACGCATATACAATTATTCATAAAACAAAACAAGAAATATAATTAAAACTGAGTCAGACTTGTTGCCATCTCATATTCAAATGAAATCTAGATGTATATATATATATATATATATATATATATATATATATATATATATATATATATATATATATATATATATATATATACCTACAAGTAATGGGCAGCCAGATTATTATGCTGGATTATAAAACCCATGAAAGGAAGAATGGAGCACGTTGTGCAGGATAGATTTCAATTTGTGGAAATAACTCGCGACTTGAATTTAAAAGAGAGTAAAATGTTGTTCCGCGATATAAAGTCCCTCTTTACTAGTATTCCAGCAAATAAAACTATTAATATCCTTTGCGAATATCTACAATCATCAGGAGGAGAGAACTTCTTTTACTATGTACATCCAACGTACAATTCGTATTTCCAGGAGTCTTTTACAGACAAATTGACAGCATAGGTATGGGTAGTCCTCTTGGACCAGTATTGGCAGACATATACATGCATCATTTAGAAACAACTGGTTTAAAACCATTTATCAATGGAGCTCATTGATCGTTGAAAAGGATGAAGATACAAATTCACTGCTACATCACATAAACAAGGTAGACCAGGCAATCAAGTTTACAATAGAAGAAGAAAAAGACGGATATTTATCCTTCCTAGATGTAGGAATAACGAGAGATGAAGAAGGTACTCTCTCAAGGTCAGTTCACAAGAAATCAAGCTGGACTGGACAATATGTCCATTATATGAGTAGTGTGCCAAGGGCGTACAAAAGAAACCTAATAATGAATTTGGGCACACGAATACGCAGGATTTGTTCACCGGACAACATTGAAGTAGAGCTAAATTTGCTTCGCGAAGCGTTGAGAAATAATGGCTATCCGGACTGGTTCATTGAATACAACTTGAGGCAACGCAACAAAATCGTGGCCAATTTGGAAGAAAATCAAACTCCCCAGATAGTAACGCTTATTGTTCCCTTTGGAGGTGATCTTCCAGCGGAAATCTTCAAACGAAAAGTAATTCGAGCGACAAAAGCACAGTTTCCATCAATACAGGTGAGAGTGGTGTTCAACACAACAAAACTGATGCGCACGAATGAAAAAGATAGCCTCTCTGTGACGTCAACACCTTTGTCTGTATACAAATTTCAATGTACCTGCAACGCTCAGTACATCGGCAGATCAAAAAAGAGGCTCAAAACTAGAATAAATCAGCATCTCCCTCAAAAACTATTAAAGAGGGGTGCAGCTCCTGCACAAAAATCAGCAATTTGCGAGCATGTACTACTCACAGGTCATGCTGTTAGTAGTAAAATGTTTTCAGTTATGTACAAAACAAAAACAGAAAAACTGCTTCTGGATTTTGAAGCTATTACAATTAATAAGCTGAACCCCTGCTTAAACGGGCAGAAAGTAATTCAAAAAGAAATTAAATTGGACTGGAACAAAGACATAACTGACAGGCCTTCAAAATAGCCAACGATTAGCAAAATATGACACACCCATCAATTACAGACGCAATTACAATGAAAGCGATGACACATCAAATGACGTTAGGCAAGAGGAGTGGTATAAATTGCGCAAAAGGAGTGGTTTAAATTTCGCTAACCAAAGACTGACATAACGAAGGGGGGATTGGTTACAACAAATGTACAGTTGGGATTGGATAAACGAATATACTAACGAACCCAGAACAATGGCTGTCGATACTGGTAGAAATAAGAATTATTAATAAATGTTATTCCATGGAGTACATTTTTTTGTTCTTATATTTTAAACAATGGTGAAAGTGGCAACGATATATATATATATATATATATATATATATATATATATATATATATATATACATTAAAATGAACAAAATTTGAGGATTTGTTTAAGGACGATGTAGGTATAAATTAGGCAGGGAGTAAAATCGATAATGCTATTCAACCGCTAGACATGCCGTGTAAATACTGTCCGCCATAGATGAATACCCAATAATAACAAATCAAACTAGTAATTAGGCGTTAAGAAAGAACTCTAATGGAACCAATCTACTGGACACGCCGTGATAATTCTGTCATTCTTTGATTAAATGCAAAGTAAGACCAACCAAACCAAAACCAAAGCACTGTGCAAGTACGCTAATGCAAATCGTCTACTTGACCCACCATGGTAAATTCTTGCGTTCATTGATCAATACCTGATAATAACAATCAAAACTGGTTGTTATGCATTTCTTAAGAATGCTAATCCAACTCATCTACAAGTCACGCCGTGGGATTTCTCGCATCCACTGGCCAATTTCCAATGAGGATAAACCAAAAATGTAAATATGTATAGAGTACGAACGCAATTCTGGAATTGAAAAATGTCATTAAGCCAGTCAACGAAGATTAGCTCGTACCTCATTCCCAATGGTTAGTATGAACGAGGTTGACACCGTCGTAAGAAGGGTATGAATCTGCACCCAGCCAACAAAATGAGAAACTCGTCACGTACATGGAAATGGGGAGCAATCGGTTTTTGTGGAACTGGTAGTGCAAAGCGACAACCCAAAAACGCAAATCGTGGAGATTCCACGTGTAATTAAGCGTTGTGTAAGTACACTAATGCAACTCCGACATTCAGTGTTCTATGCGCAATATGGACGAAACAATCCAGCAGCAATAATCATTTCGAAATAGCGCTAAATAAACTCACCTACCAGACTTACCTTGACAACAAATATGGGCAAACCAAACTGATAAAAAATCATTGAGTACAGACGATGATGCAACTCATCTATCAGACCCCACCGGTGAATTTCTGGCATCCACTAGTATGTGTCTAATAAGGACAAACCAAGCTAGTATTTCAGCATTGAATAGACTCGGCCGAAAACGACAAATCAATTTATTGAATGCAATGCATTTAAATTCTTATGCAATTTTAATTCTTCTTAAAAAACACATATATTGTCGAATTCTTCGATTATACTCCAATCGAACTAAGATATCTCGGCCATCATTTTTCCAGTCTCTCTTATGACAGATCGGCCCTGGCCTTCTGGAACGTTATGCTGAAATGAATTTTCAGAATGCTGCACATAATGCAAGGGTCGAACAGATCATATGTTGGTAAAGAGCAAAAATTATAATGCATTCTGACGTATGGAATGAGTTTTATGAGTGACAGACAAATTCCCTAGGGATCAATTTAAGGCCGCACCAATTCAGTCTCATAGTTAATTGCGTTGTCTATCCATTTTAAAATTAAATTTATACTAGCAATCTAGGCATAAAAACTTTACATTATACTTAAATATACTTATATATATATATATATATATATATATATATATATATATATAATGATGAGTCCCACTAGAATATTGTAGTTTTATTTTTCCAAATTAAACACACGTATTGAGTAAAGTAAATTAGGTTTATTTTTGAATATTTAATAGAATATTTCAACTAAGTGTAACTGCAGCGAGACATTAATTACATTGCGATTTTTTCCTGATAAATAGACAATGAATTCTGTTGGAATAACATTAAAATTCATATTCCGAATCTCCTATTTGCAAAGATATTAAGAAATATTATGAGACAGATTTTTTTTAAATTTTATCGAGTTTTTTCTTATGTATCTACAAATTGTGAGACACAACACAGTAATTTTGCGCGTATGTTTAATACAATATGGCCTTTAAGTTAGTTACCTAGCGCACTGACAGAATTGCGGGAAGGAACCTATGACCAGTCGGCGATAAAATGTAAACCCTGATTTATGCCGGCAGAGAAACAACTTCGGGTATCGGGCCCAACCTGTTGGTGATGTAAAACATGGTTGTTCGTTCACATAGTTACACATTCTACCCATTCCAAATTTCTTTTAGTTTAACATTCTTAAAATACACAAATAAATAAATATTAAATGAATATATATATATATATATATATATATATATATATATATATATATATATATTTATATATATATTTTTGATAGATATATGTAATTGTGTATTAGATTTTGCACAACTGGCAAAAATCTTGAAAGTTTTATGTTGTTTATGACCCAGTCATTGAAAAATATGAATATGTGAAATTTTTTATTCCTTCTCATTTGTTTTTTTATTTGCCTCCTTATAAACTCATTGATAAGTTGAGATAGTTAAGGTTTGATTAGCCAGACTTTTGGAAGATATTTTTGATAACCACACGTCTGGTAAGGTATTAGATTATATTGGATCGAATACATATGGAAGCAAAAAGTATGTTCGTACGGACAAAAGGCGTTTCCTGCTAATTTGTTACTTACCATAACAAGCTTACATTGAGGCCTTGATCAATTAATATTTTGTCTAGGTATATGCGACAGCAGCCAGTTTTCATTTCCCAATGTATATCGATTTAATTACTTTATTTTCGTTGTCACCAATTCTTTATTCTATTTGTTTTACGTCGAGAGAAACTAATTTTTAATTCGATCCACCAAATTTACGGAACTTTTTGACATACTTTTCTTAAAAATTGCTAAGTGTTATTAATGAAAATGAAAAATAAATTGTTACAGAAGAGTACAGATTAATAAATGAAAATAATTAGACTTCATCCTATTTTATTTCCTTTAAATTTCGATTTTTTAAAAAGCTTTTTTTTATATCTAATTTAACTATCAGTTAACTTTCTTTAACTAGTGTTTCACAATTGTTCATTTTTAGTCTGGTTAATAAAATTGTTCGAATTTTATAACCATTTTATTATTTCTTTGTACTGCACCAAATTTTCTTCTTTTTTTCTATTTAATAACAATTAAATTAATTTAAAACTGAATTTTGTACATTTTTTAATACTATTTAATGCACATTCAAGTGATGCAGATAGACAGCTGACCTACTATTGTGCACTTTAGGATATAAAATTATTCGGTTGACCTTAACTACCTGGTTCTTTGTTATTTAAATTATGAAATTATACAATTATACGCTTTGTCTAAGCAATCAATGATTACGTGTGTGGCGGTATATATTCGTTAAATCAAATTTGCCTGCTTGAAATAAATGCCAATTACTTTTCATGCGGGCAGTCACACATTTTAGAAAAATTACAGACAGTTACAGATTCTGACTAGGTACCTGCTTCCATAAGCATCATCAGAGTACGACGGCAAACTGACTAGCGAGAATCAAACCAAAGTTCATGCACAAGGTATGACAAATCAAACATGTGGCACTCCCATCTTGCAGTTTCGCATAAACTTAAATTGATTGGAACTCGCGAAAGCCCAAATTCGAAGCAGCAGAAGACATAGCATGTTTGCAGGCTTTGTCACAAGATTACACGCAATATTTGACTGTGCACTTGGTGAAAAAAATTGTTTAAATCAAGACTGCAACCGTTTTCGGGAATGATGGTAGCTTTGCCGTTTTGTGTCTGGTTAGGTGAAATGGGATTAAAGAGTATCAGCATGGAAGTTAGGTGTCCGACATTTTCAGCCAAGTAACATATCTATAAGACTACTGGGCATGAGAACTGCATGTCGAATATACGCTACCTCGTATTCTTATTGCAATGTGATATTTATTGTTGAATTGGCCATTGTTTTTATAAACGATGGTCACAAAATTAGACAAAAATTAGTTGCGTCTGCGGTGATTTTAATTATTCAATTTCAGGTTGCGATATTTTTATGAAAACCAGTTCCACTCTATACGCATTGTATAGTGTAGAAAAGGCATTTCATTTATTGAAGCGGGTTTATCGTTATTGGGAACTTTTAACCTATAGTCTAGAATTGACCGCGGATGGGGCTCGAACCTGGGAACGTCTAGCTCAGAATCTGAGCCACCCTGACGCACGCTATAAACAATTGCCTTTTTGAAGATTATACAAAACCTATTTTGTACTGATAAGTTATGCTAAAACACGTGACTACGTGTGATTAACAGTAATTTGCTTATTTGTGCGACTGATCAGAAAAAAGCGGGCATGCTCAGAGTTTTACATTAAGTTTGTCGAATTTTTGCACGTGAAATAAAGGTGAAGAGAATTTTGTTTAACTCGCAATTAGCATATACGTACACCAGCCCAGTTGCGAAAGGTAAAATTTTAGCTTCTGCGTCAATTAAATATGCACAGACGCGAATTTCGATCTCTTTTATCCTCGTCAAACACATGAAATATTACGTAATTGATGTTGTAAAATCGATTTTACAGTTTATAGATCTAGCAAATTCGCACTGTATATCTAACTCTAACTGAAGTCTACCCTTGTGTTAAGTAAACGCCTACCTGGATTTAAAACAGCAACGTTTTGTTTAATGCGCATTGATACTTGACCGTTTCCCAATCTTTTTCTCTCTCTCTCTCTCTCACGCATAGACTCCAACTCACGGGCGCGTTCTCTATCTCTAAATCTCTGCTAATATTCCTCATAGTTAATCGATTAAATATTTCTTTGGATAGATTTATGAGAAGAAAGTGTGAACAAAATATTTACTCTTTTGAAATGCGAGCTTTAATAAAATTCATTGTTCACTTCCTGTGTGCAAAAACAAAAAGAAATTTTATCAGATATAAGAAAATTT
>JAQBSW010001412.1:115000-135552 GCA_029291075.1 Eudiplozoon nipponicum | reverse complement strand
TGTTCGTGACTGCATAGAAATTGTGCAGCCGACATTTCCAGTCAAGTTCAATGTATGCGAGACTGCTAGAGGTGAGAGCCGCATATCTAAATTTGATTTCCATATATATTCAATGCGGTTTGATCCTCGATAGTCAGTTTGCCGTCGTACTCTGATGATGATCATGGAAGGTCGAAACGCGTCAGTGCGTTGCGGCTGGCGGTAGTTTTGTTATGTTGTTCGACGACTGGTTAAATACAATGGGATTGGTGTTTACTTCAAGCTCGCAAACTTGATTTAAAGATTATGTGACAGATATTATATGAGATCAAGGTAGTAGATCCATTGGTCGAAAAAAAATTAAATCAATAACTCTCTCGAGGATAAAGCGACCAATTCATATTCATCATCAAAATAATTATAAAATATGTACAAGATGACTTGTAAATATTCAAATTTTATTATTTGTCTAAAAGTGCCATTAATCTATGTGACAAATGCTTATCGTTGATTTTATAAAATAATATTAACCAATTTAAATTATAGTCAGTATTAATAGTAATATTAATAATAATAATAATAATAATAATAATAATAATAATAATAATAATAATAATAATAATAATAAAAATAATAAGAAGAAGAAGCAGAAGAAGAATAGTATCTCTACTATTAATACATCTACTAATACTAATACAAAAAATTATTATGACGAATAATATTGCTACTGATACTTCTACTCAAACTAATAATACCTCCACTTCTATTACTAAAACTACTACTACTATTAGAAGGAATACTACTAAAACTAATACCTTTACTGCTGTAATTACTACCACCTGTAAAAATAATAATAATAATAATAATTAAAAAAAATTATTGTTATTAATATTATTAATAATATTAATAATAATAATAATAATATTTTTAGTATTTTTTTGCTATTATTAATATTATTGCTATTATTATTATTACTATTATTGCTATTATTATTATTATTATTATTATTATTATTATTATTATTATTATTATTATTATTATTATTATTATTATTATTATTATTATTATTATTATTATTATTATTATTATTATTATTATTATTAGTATTAATAATAATAATTTTCGTAATAAAATTATTTCTTTTTTAATAATTATCGTAATATTATTAAACTTAAAAATTTTACCAATGCAAAAATAAAAGTCGACATTTTGTAATCCAAACGACCTGGGTCAGTAATTACACAAATTTAAACATAAACTGGAGACAAAAATTTATTTAAAAATTAATCTCTGTTACTTCGAATTACTATCTCGCGTTTACATTAAATGCGGTATATTTAAACAAAAGCGGTGAGTTACAGCAATCCTCGTTTATATGATACAACATGCAGATTAAGAAAATAAAATTTAAATGAAATGTTTGTTTGAATATTGTTAAAATATTGAGTACGTGACTAGTCTTTTGTTTTGTATACATTTATTTGTTGTTAACTAGTTTGTTGACTTACACACGCACGCATTTTTTTACCCTCATGTAGTTTTACGCCATTTTGTGCAAGTCAGCATTGTCTGCGACCAATAGGATTTAGATTTTATGTAGGTGAATAACAATTGGCTCATTTTTGTTTAAGTGTACATCTATATGCTTTTCTGTTAATATTATTTTTTAAAGCCTAAGAAAATCTTCATGCTACACTTTGATTCCCTCACGAGAATCGGATTTATTATGAATCAATAATTTGCGATGCGTTTACGGATTACTTTTTTTAAATGTTTAAGTGACATAAATGAAGAGTCAAGAATTAATTTCCGCTAATAAACTATTATAAATTGATTAGTATAGTCAATTAGAGATTTGAATACGAAATCTACTGAACAGTGACAGTTCTATGGCTGAATTAGCAACAAATTAAACACCGTATAAAATTTTCGATTCGTACTTTATTATTTTCAATGCATTTGTCTGTTTGGAAAACAAACCCTTATTACAAAATATGTCTTCACAAAGAGAAATAGGACAACCGATACAGGATACTGTTGTAGACTCTACCGATCTGTATTTGAACCAAATTCTCGTTGATATTCAACTGCAGGACCCGTCGACTAATGTCGAATTATTCGAAGATGATCAGAGAAAAACCTCGGATAGTTCTGGTATATTTTCATTCTCTGATGTTAGTGTTGATGAAACCGAGAGTCAACGTCGCAATGAAGACTCAGCGGAAGATCAAGGATGGCTTATTGATGAATTGAACAAAATCGATCCAATGTCTCTTAAGATTCCAACACATATACCAGAAGGAGGATTTAGTGCAATTCGACAGCCTAGCCCTTTATATCAAGAGAATGAATTTCAATACTATAAACCGAAGCGCTGCAGTTCATTAAAGAATTCGCGGGCTGATTCTGGCAAACAAATTGTTAAAGCCGTCCGATTTGCAGACGCGTTTGGCTTAGATTTAGCCACGGTGAAAACAGTCTTCAACAACGATTCACCGCCAAAGATCCCAGACTCCGCAATTTTAGATTTGAAGTTTGAATCAAAAGATAGTCTGGAGACAATAAACTATCGATATTTTCAGATGTGTTTTGCACAACCAAACGCATCCCCATTATTCAACAATCGGGTTCTTGTACAAACAGTCTGTTTAGAATCAGTCCAAATAAACTCATTACTGAACACCTTAACCGGACTGGTGCGAGTGAAGAATCTAGGTTTTGAGAAGCGAGTTTACGCAAGACTCACGTATGACAAATGGAAAAATTTCTTTGAGGTTACTGCCAGTTATGTTTCAAAGGCCTCCGAAGGCAACACAGACAAGTTTCGGTTTACAGTCTCGCTTCCAGATAACCTTGAAATTGGAGAGGATTTACAATTTGCTGTTTGTTATCAGACTCATACTGGTGATCAGTTCTGGGACAACAATTTTGGACAAAATTACCGTGTGATGTGCTGTGTAAAGCATGTACATAAACCCGGCGAATTTGGCTGGGGTCAATATATGTAAACCAAAAGTAAACAAGCAAATTAGAAGATTATCGCTACTCCCTCTGTATAGATATAAATAGCAACAATATCAATCCAGAATAATTCACATACAAGTTACATTTTCTACCTTTCAAGCCTGTTCTAAATGGCCAACTAATGGCAGCAGACTATTAAATGCCGGTGGCTTTGAAAATTTGTATGCGGGATATTTGTTTATTCAAGCCAAATGAGTTATAACAGCCATTATGCGCAGATTTGTTACACTAAAGCGTCACGAGTTGAAAAATTCATATTCGACATATATTTGACTTTACTGGGTAAGATTATATATAATTGCCATACCGGATCCTTAGCTAAGGAACCCGATTGTGTAATCATGGCCATTATTCGCAGAACTGGTACATCCTTTAACATGGTTCTGAGAGACTATCTACCTATTGGAGTGCGGATACTTCCTTTCTAATGATGCACTCCACTATGAGAATAAGTATATTTTCTAGTCGAAGGATTTTATTTAATCTGTGATACTTTGCATCAAATGTCCTGAGGACAGCGGTTATATCCATTCAGGCATAGGACGAGACAGTTCCAACAAATAATCTTTTATTTAATGACTAAACAAAATAGGTTCATGCCAGGGTCTTGTAGATAAGATACTTGGATGCTTCAGTCTAGTCAATAGAATGTGTTATATTAGAGCTAGCTAAGCAAAATATTATTCTGCATTAAATTAGGTTTGTACTCAAAGTGCCTCTATTCGCAATAGATTGTACTCATAAATTTTCTATCATTTCAACTCATGAAATTTACTTCACTAGATTTTAATTTGCATTTAAATTTATCTGCCAAGAGGATAACGTGTATCATTGAATGGTGAGAAGAGTTCTTGTAAAGATATATGTGTTAAATGTTTTGTTCTGGTGGACATAATTTATAATCTGCTAAATGAATAACGCAAAACACAAATATCTCTATATTATGGCAAAATGTATGGACAAAGGATTCAAAAATACATCCCGATAGGCATACACACAAAGTTAATTTTGTATTTTTAATTCAGATTATTTTTCTAAACTTTCTGATTTTTATTAATTTTGAGATGCTGATTTTATTATTTATTTTTTGCAAAGCAAAGTAAATACGAATATTAAAACAGGGAGAGAGTTGAGAAGAGAGACTTCCAATCATTTTCGTGAACAAACTTAAATTCAGGCTCAATTCCGTGTTATACTTTACAAGATTCGCTGACCTATTTTTATTGATCCTAGGCTTTCAAGACATGCACACATTTTAACAAGATTGAGATCTATTGAATACCAGATCTCTATAAATTAGATTGTACGATTTAAAAAATAAAGTTAAAGTACCGAATAGCGAGTTCCTTGTTTTAATTAGATCATTTTTATTGCAAAAAGTAATTGAAAACTTGTAAACGTAACGAATATTTTAAATAATATTTTTAAATTTTGTATTAGGTCGCGTATCTTTCTAGTTCGATGTCTATAAACTTCCTGATTATGTAATATTTAGAACAAATTTATTCAAACTTCATGACTTTCTGAAATAATAATAAAAACATATATTTTTTTTAAATCATAGATTATTTGTGCGAAAAAGTCTTTGTTTTTAAATATGCATTTTCCAATATATACGTAGAAACGCTACCCGTTTAACAAACTGCCCAACTTACATCCGCATTATTAGTCAAATCTATGTAAATAAAATTGTTTTAAAGATGTGCGTCTTTCCTTAAAATTTTTTTACCATTCTTAAAGTCCAACCTTAGGATGGAGCAGGCTCACTAGATACAACTTCATTTGAAAAATTCTGGTATTGAATATGATAAAAATTTAATTTATAAAATTCCTCCCTTTATAGACGGAAACGACAGGAAACCATTTTTGGATTTATACTTCAGGTAAACTTTAAAATCCATCTTTTCAAGTGCTTTACGAGTTATGCTATAAGAAATTGAAAGCATATGATTTTCAGTGATACATTTAGACAGGTGACAGTGATTTTAATACATTTTCTTACGCAGAAAATTTTTCAATTTCACTTTACCAGTGACAAGAAGGATTATTTGTCATTTCGCAATTCTTCAAAATTGCGCTATAATTTTTAACATTTATTTCGCTCTACCGTAGTTGTTTGACAAAAGATACTGATTTAAAAGTTTGCTACATTTATTTTATTGGACCTCTACTTTGTAAATTATCGTTATTGTGAATTCGAAGACGTTTTCTTATTTATGCGCAACTAGAAAATGAAATTATTGACAAAAGAAATTTTTTGTAATTTGTTGTAAAGTCAGGCAGAATTTTATGGAAATATCGCTTCAATACAAAATTTGAAAATGCATTTGGCTCGTTTCAGAGATATAAGACGAAAGTAGCCTTCGGATTAACTGCAATAGTATTATCATTTGAAATTAGATTTCCCACATTTCGTATTGTAATAAAGCCGAAATTCGCTTGATCCAAAGTTTCTCATGTTCGTTCGCAATTTTGTGCTTGTGTACTCATTTCGGAATAAAAAATTTGCACGTCGATATACGTGTCTCGATTTATTGCAATATCTTTAGAAAAGAGTTTCACCCGAGTTCAACAGTGTTTGCAAAATCGAATTTCAAAAGCTTATACTGTGTAAGACTGTAAGCTTTAGGCCGATTCTAAACGAAAACGGGTGTATTGGCAGGAGAAATTTCTGCTTTATGCATTTAAAAATAAATTATAACTAGTTGAGATGTGATTTCGTGTGCATTTGTTTTTATTTTTGTCTATTTTTACGATGAGTCATACAATCCGCTTTTTTAATACGAAAACTTTCACGATTCATCGAGTACATTTTAAAAATTTATGTTGCATGGCGCAATCTGAGCTTGCTTTATAGAGTCTCTTTATTTCACATATTGATTTTCATAGAAACGGTTATGTGAATTCTATTAAATATGATACGACAACCTAATTGTTTAAATAGCAAAAGAACAATTGATTTAAATGCATAGCTTGCCAGGAAGATAACTTTTCTAAGACTAAATTTTGAAATGTAATAAAATGAACTCTGGAATCTAATATTATAAGCTTGCTCCAGGTTTCTCTGAACGAACCTAGCCTGTAACTGAAAGTAAAAACGAATTTAATTGAAACTTTGGAACACGAAATTCTATAAATTTCATGGTAATTTTTTCATGAGCAATGGTAAAAATAAATTTTGTTTAATACACGAAAAAGTTATTCTGATTTTTATCAAAAGTATAAAAAAATAGGACAATTAGAAAATTTGATCAGATAGAGAGAAAAAGAGTTTGTGTAAAATAGGCAAGCATCCTGTTATTTAAACATATCACATCAAAGTCAAATAAATTTCAATATACAGAAATGCCTTTTCTTCTTTAATATGTATGGCTACATTTTTTATATTTATCCAACTTGATTGATTGCTGGCCGATTTCCGCTTTTGCAAATAGTAAATATTTTGGAGTAAATATCTGGTAAACCTATATTCATGGTTTCAGTAATATATTGTGTGACTGCAGGCATGCATAAACTAATTTATGTAGAATTCACATTTAACTAATTGCCCTCTCTCACTCTTGGTAATAATCATCTATTTGATCAGCTCACGCTAACTTATATAACATATACGTTAGCTTATAGATAAATAATTTATATGGTAGATATAAGCGGATGCATTTATTTCTGCTCGAGAAGTACGAATGGTACCATGTTCTCATCGTTGACGGCATAGTTTTTTTACATAAATACATAAAACCAAATCAGCATAGCGTGGGAATCCAAAAATAAACTATTTGTAATTTAACATAATTTTAATTATATTAAAAGGGAACTTTTTAAGGCAAAGTTGCAAATGTGAATGAAAACATATTTCTGTATATGAGACAAAGTATAACACTCGATTATTATTTAAAATAAATCCACATTTCATGCAAAATAATGCCACTTTTAATCATTTGAACAGCCCTACCATTCTACGATAGATATAATTGGAAATTGTTCGATTACTCGAAAATTAAAAAAAATAATATACTTCGTAACTTTTAATCAAGGATGCGAGATTGATATAAACACATTATGTACATACATTTGTCAGTATAAACTAGTTTTATAGTGTGGAAAAGCAAATTCATCCACTACAATACTTAGGTTATACTAACACATGTATGAACATAATGGGACAGATGTTTATATCAAGAACGCAACCTTGATTGAAGGTAGTTTTAATCACCGCCCGCGCAACCAATGTTCGTTTAATATACTTCGTTGTTCGATATCTTTGCATTTCTTTAATATATTGCTGATATTAAACAGAGATTAACATTGACTAACAGAGGTTATTTATTAAGATATAGTTAGCAAAATCGGCAGTGGAAACATTTTCGTTGAATAGTATAGAATTTAAAAATACTTTGTTGCAAAGGATTAGACTATTGGCTGAGTTAATTATCAACAAATGGCATCCCATATAATAATAATAACCGTTGTGTATTTACACTTATCAATAACTCATATATCCATTGCGACTGTAATTTCGCTAATAATTGTGCCTTTGTGTTTGGACAATCATCATAGAATATCGGAATTTGTTGGCACGCGTGACTGATGATAGTATAGCAATGTAGTGCGACCGGTTAAATTAAATGAGTCTAGATTTGCTATATTGTTCGACGACTGTTTAAATCCAATGGGATTGGTATTTACTTCAGTCACGCAAAGTTGATTTAAATAATTGATACAGCCATCCGCGCAATCAATGATTGTTTCATTGTATTACCTATGTGGATGTGGTGAAAGCTACAAAATGTTAATGGTCGTGACTGCATAGAAATTCTGCAGCCGACATTTCCAGTCAAGTTCAATTTTTGCGAGACTGCTAGAAGTGAGAGCCGCATATCATACTTTTCTTTCCATATATATTCAATGCGCTTTGATCCTCGCTAGTTAGTTTTCCTTCGCACATTAATGATGATCATGAAAGATCGAAACGCGTCAGAAAGTTTGACTGACGCTAGTTTTGCTATGTTGTTCGATAATTGGTTATATGCAATGGGATTGGTGCTTACTTCAAGCACGCAAATTTGATTTAAATAATTGCTACTGCCAACTGCGAAATCAATGATTGTTTCATTGTATTACCTGTGTTGATGTGGCGTATGTTACAAATGTTAATGTTCCTGACTGCATAGAAATTGTGCAGCCGACATTTTCAGTCACGTTCAAAGTCTGCGAGACTACTAGAGGTGAGAGCCGCATATCTCACTTTGTTATCCATATATATGCAATGCGGTTTGATCCTCTCTAGTTAAGTTGTCGTCGCACATTAATGATGATCATGGACGCTCAAAACGCGTCAATGAGTTTGACTGACGCTAGTTTTGCTATGTAGTTCGATAATTGGTTAAATGCAATGGGACTGGTGCTTTCTTCAAGCAGGCAAACTTGATTTAAAGAAATTTTACCACTAACCATGCTATCATTGATTGTTTGAATGAGACTAATGTTTATTTCCTGTCTGAAAAATAAAATTTATGGAAAGAATTTACTTTTTTAACCCTGTGATGTATGAGGCTGATTATCTCTGCTAAGTCGACAATCTTTAAATTTTTCAAGCTTAAGGCATAATTATAACCTTAAAATTGTTTACTTGCATAAATAAATATAATAACGAATATTTTTATAATAATCCAATTTAATGCTTTGACAAACACTGCACTTCATCAAGTTGATATCTTCTTATATCTACATATCTTTTATTTAAAATAATTTTACTTCAAATTGCGTTGTTTGTGTTGCCAAAATCCCTTGTTACTTGTGCAAAGTGTATAGATTGCGGTATTAATCGCTCATCTAGTTGAGCAAATTTAGGTGTTGTTAATGATGATAAAATCGCGGACTGTTCATCTGCTTCTACATAAAATTTCTGTCTATCTGATTTTATATTTGTAGACGAGGGTTCAAATAATCGTTGGGATTTTCTGGACACGAAAATATATTTATTACTTTTGGTGATCCATGGCTGATTGAGTACATAATCTGGATATTGATTTTTGTGAACATTTAAGGTCGGGCGATTTGGCAAATGTAACGCTTCTTAAATAATCTTAACAATTCATGTAAAAGTGAGAAGAAGTGTACCAAGTTTCACAAATGTTCTCTGAGGTGGCTGATATTTACAACTGAAGGACCCCATAGTAATACAGTAAAAATGACCCATACACACATTCATGCTTAAACCATAAAACCAGAAACCCTCGTACAACTGTTCCACGTGAGCATAAACTAAACTTATAACCAGACCAGATCTCGTGCACATAATTAAGCGAGACACTACTATGTTTTCAGAAAATAAATTTCCCGTTGATTCACAACAACAAAATATATTCCATATATGATATATATATATATATATATATATATATATATATATATATGTACATATATAGGCAGACACATATCACTCTCTAAGTAGGGGCTCAAGTATGTCACAGAGACATTTTGAAAATTGCTTTTTTTCCGTATGCAATACGGTGAAAATGGTCTAGACGCTGATTTGTAACGACCATTCTCTGTCAATACTGCTATTAATAACAAATCTTCTGTGTTATAAAAACCATTGTAAGAACGTTTGTTAAGACGCGAGCTTAATACATTTGGTTGATTGAACACACCCGTTGTGTAAAAACATCGGCTAAGTGACTATAATTAGGTACATTTTATAAAATTTTAAAAACTGAATGAGCACGGTTTATACTTGTAATGAAACACTACATACCGAATACAAAGCATGATTAGACAGGCATAACAAATCATTAATAGTATTAAACAGTGCTCACTATATTTTAGTTTCAAGAATCGATGCTCTTTAGTAGTCAGATGAGGGTAGAATAAAATGTATGATCATTTCCTGACTATACAATTTTGCTAATTGCACATGGACACAGCAAAGGGTTAATAGCAACACGTTTGTAAACCAGGCCCTTGGTTTTAAATTATCTTTGGCTTTATGTCAACAAGTTTCTATTTCTATAAGTAACAATATCTATTGAAAATAACGGAAAATTAAATTCTTGTTAAATCCGTAGGCTTGACCAAAATACTTCCGAGCAATGCTACAGTTACGATAACGTAATTCCAAATCTGAAACCAGAATAGGGCTGCATATATATTTATATATATAATTATTAAATCTGTCTAACGTAAACACAATCATTTAATAGAAGAGTTTGCAGAAAGAAAAAGAAATTTTATCAGATATTAAGGCCGTTCGACCAGACCGTTACTTATTCGAATGAGAGAACATTGAAACGCCTGCTTTAAATTGAATGGTGAATAAACGACTAAAATCACTCAACACATCGTTGAAACCTCACACGCATGTTCACCACGCTTAGAAACTAAGAAAACTACTAAATACAATATCAGAGAGGAGTTAGCCACATACGAAGCTTAATGGATCAACGAATTTCAGTCAAGTTTATACAAGCAGAAGAGGTATATTCAGGCATTGAGCATGAACTGGAGGTGATGAACGCAATTTTTTGGTTGTTAATTTATTTATGTACATTGATCTTTTTTGTTTTTCCTTTCAATTTATATATAAATAGATGTTCATTTGTGGATAATTGAGAAGAATATGAGAAAGAAACGATCCTTTTATCTGATAAAAGTTATTTTTCTTTTTGAATATGGAAAATATACCATAAATTTTATTAAGACTCGCGTTCAAAAAGAATGTAAATTTAATTTCATATTTTCAATAAAATATCGAAATGTTTTTACTACTGAAGAGGTATGCATGGATTTCATAGCAATGAACAGAAAATAATTTAATATTACTATATATCTCATAGATGTAAATAATTTTAATTATATGTGGGTTAGTTATTCGAACTAACTGTTAATGTCGTATATTTTTGCATTTTTTGACATCTAGCTAAGGGCTTTTGCATTTAATTCCTGCCTTGCTACAGATTACGACTTCCAAAATAGTTTGCAAGTTTCATTTATCAGATTATTGATTAAAATCCGTTTCGTATTATTTTTTTCTCTATACACTTCAAACTTGCCTTATTATTGTCGGTCGAAAATTTTTGCTTCACTTTAACGCTTTTCTATCCACGCTTTGTTATCTTCAATTGCAATTAACAGGAGCTGCCATATTTAAGAAATTGTAATATTTCGACTACTTGTATGACAATGTTTGATGAAGTTATTTTGCAAAACGACTGACTGATAGCACAACTTATAGACATTTATTCCTCCAAAAACGTGTACACTTTAACAGTTGCTTGCAAAGTGTAAGCCATGTTTCATGTGTGGAAGTTTGTGACCATATTTCATTTTCATTACTTTTATAAATATCACTTACTTTAGTTAGAAATATAAATTCTTTACATTGGAGGACAACACAATTATTGAATATTTGATAGTAAATTATTTAACAAAGTACAAATAAAATTTATTTTTAGTATTATATATGTAATAAGTTGTAAAGTTTTGTCTTCGTAGTGGGTAAGTATATTTGATTGTTGTTAGTTTTGGTGTGTTGTGCAACTGAGCATAAGAATAGAATTGGTGTTTATATTAAGCCCGCAAACTTCATTTAAGTAATTCCAAGTGAAAGTTCATGTTGTTTATTGTTGTATTGTCAGACATTTTCTTATATATATTGCATGCAGCAGATGTAAGGATGTGTTAAGTATCCTATCTTTTACAATAACATATTTGCATCTGTTATTTTATTTAAATAAGTTTGCACATTTTTATTTAATTTCTGCAATGTAAAATTTTACTTGTATTTTGACATAAATATGACACCAGACTGATAACAAGCTCGGAATATTTTTCAGACTTGATTAAATCGATTACCGCCAGATATTATGAAATACTGACTGTGCTCCTATTAACAGTGCACAAATATTTAATTGATTGATATCTGCTTCGATTAGATTCGACGTGTTGATGTAAAATGTGCGATGCCTCTATTGATTTTGGTCTATTACAAACCTCAAAGTAATAAATGAGGTAATTATTCAGATATACGGAAAGGTGGCACAGTGGACAGAGTTGAATACGAAAAACAAATGAGCACAGGTGCAAGCAGAGTCCGCGGCAAAATTCTGGGTAATATTTCAAGCATTCAAAAAAGGCACGAAACCGGTCAAATGAATGAATTACACAATTATTAATTGAGCGGGTTGTGATAAAATATAATTTAAATAAAGTCTTTGCAAACTTGCATTGAACAACAATTGCAATGTATTTAACCAGTCATCGAACAACATGGAAAATATTCTATCAGTTACAGGTACTGGCGCGGTTCGTCCTTCAATAAACATCAGAATACGACGGCAAACTAACTAGCGATAATAAAACCGCATTGCATATTTTTGAAAGGATATATTAAATATGCGGCTCAGAACTCTAGTAGTCTCTCATACTATGTCTTAAAAGGAAATGTCGGCTGCAAATTTCCTATTCAGTCATGAACATTAAATGTTTACATCTTCCGCCATAAATATATATATATATATATATATATATATATATATATATATAAATTAACCAAAAT
This sequence comes from Eudiplozoon nipponicum, assembly GCA_029291075.1. Lineage (NCBI taxonomy): Eukaryota > Metazoa > Platyhelminthes > Monogenea > Mazocraeidea > Diplozoidae > Eudiplozoon > Eudiplozoon nipponicum. The sequence continues at coordinate 122,993 of JAQBSW010001412.1, read as the reverse complement.
TTTAAATCAAATTTACGAGCTTGAGAAAAACATCATTCCAAATGTATTTAACCAGTCATCGAGCAACATAGCAAGACCATCGTCAGTTACACGTACTCACGCGTTTCGACCTTCATTGATTATTATGAGAGTATAACGGCAAACTGACTAGCGAGGGTCAAACCGCATTTTATATATATGTGAAAAGCAAATTTATATATGCGGCCGTTAACTCAAGTATACTAGCATACATTGTACTTCAGTGGAAATATCGGCTGAATAATTTATAAGCAATCACAAACATTAACTGTCTGCAAATTTCGCCACAGGTGTTACTGATGGTAGTTCTGCTATGTTGTTCGACGACTGGTTAAATAAATTTTTATTATTGTTTACTTCAAGCTTGCAAACTTGATTTAAAGACCTTGTCACAACCACCCGCGCAATAAATGATTATTTAATTGTGTTACCTATATATATTTGTCGGAAGCTGCCAAAATTTACTGTTCGTGACTGCATAGAAATTGTTCAGCCGACATTTCCAGTCAAGTTCAAATATAAGCGAGAAAATTAGCGGTGAGTGCCGCATATCTACCTTTGCGTTACATATGATATAGACTCTATATATATATATATATATATATATATATATATATATATATATATATATATATATATATACATATATAAATGGAATATGGTTTTACCATCTTTAGTCAACTAACCGTCGTATTCTAATGATGATCATGGATGTGTGACGGACGGTAGTTTTGCTTGATTTAAAGAATTGAATGAATTGTTATTTCAGTATAGCGCAATGCTCAATTTATATTGACAAATGTATATTTAATGGGTCATTATATCATTCGCAAAAGCTTGATTTAAGTAATGGTGTGTTTTATGAATGAATATTTCGATCTACGACCGTTGAAGAAGTTCTAATTTTTGTTAAAATGTATGTATCATAATCTCCATGGTTTGCTTAATTTTTATTTTTTATTATTACGCAACATAACATATACAAGTATTATAATTTTCTTTGAATATGTTCATGATTACTACGAAATAGGACAACTTTTGTCGACCGGGACAAGTGTATATGAAATTTCTAAAGTAGTTAGCATTCAGAATGGTTGTTATACCTAGTTTCGGTGAAATTTTGGCATATCTACAAATCGTGCTGCTACACATATAGCATATATTATATGTAATATGTTGGATTTAAATTCGTATTGCCACTACTTCATATAAATTTGACTAAATAACCACTTAAAAACACATGCATTTACAATTTCACCGCTTATTACATCATTTCCAAGATATATATATATATATATATATATATATATATATATATATATATATATATATATATATATATATATAGTGGGTCTGTTGGCGTTGTGCCAGATCCTACTGATGTGCTACTAGTGGACATGGAACCTATGTTTACCGGATATCAAACCTTTTTTATATTCTGATTTTGGCATATCATTTTGGTCCTAATCGAATTGACTCTTTAATAGTTACGCACAACCTCATCTTTTATTTCATATATATTTTTGTTTTCGGTAACAAAGAATATATCAGTAATAGATTGTTTTGATTGAATTTATCAGCGTTCCGCAATTTTGTTGTTAGTTGTGTACACCTTTGAGGATGTTCATGTATTTCTGCGTTCTACATATTTTGGATGGGAAAAAGAATCGCATACACTCGGTGCTCTACTTGAAGACTATGTTCATTAATTTTTTTATTTTGCCAATGTGGATTCAAAAATGTTGGTCAAATTATGGGAAAGATTTCTTATGGATCTTCTATTCGGCTGCTCTACTGTTCGTCCAACGTGCATGCTATCGCAAATTAGCATACTATTTGAAACGTTGCGATGTTTTGAGAAAATATGCAAGTGGCACTTTAAGTCTAACCACGTTTTCCTGTGTGTGCTGAATATAATGGTAACATTACTATTTGGAATATTTTTACGCCTTTTATTTTTATTGTGCTGCAAGAGATATAATTAAAAGCAATGTTCTTGTAAACGCCAGCTGGGAAGATTTATTTTACTACATTGAAGCCACAAGATACCGAACCTAGCACGCCAAGTCATTAGTGTTTCCTTGAATCAATGCATAGGCTAGATCTTCTTAATTTGGTTTGCTACTTGATTTCTCAGGCTCCTCTTACCCAGCTCGTGTGACAACTGGTTAATTAAAATTTATGTGAATAAGCCTGTTTACTAAATGGCCAAGAAGAGTGCCCCAGATTGAATCAAAATTTTCCCCGAAAAATTGGCCCAAAATCCATTGCCTGTAGTGGTCAACTCAATTTGAGCAAACACGAATGATTTAATTCTCATATAACCGTTTTGTCCTTGAAGTCTGACTAGTATAATTTAGGAAAATTACCTTCTAGGTGGGTACAGCACATCTAATTTCTTTGAAGAAACAAAAACACATTTGTGGCCTCCATTCAGAATGTCGAGACAATAGCGACAATACATCATTGACTCATATAACTTAAGCGTATAATTCATGCAACCAATAATTTTCAATGAAATGTGTATGTTAACAGAAGTTATGCCCCTACGACCATAATAAACATTTTCTTATAGATGGAACAGTTCACATGAGAGTACACAATATATATATATATATATATATATATATATATATATATATATATATATATATATATTTAAAAGTCCAAAATTTTCTAGCGAAGTAAAACTATACACAGCTTATAAATTAATTATCCACAAACTCAATTATTTATGACCCTTTTGGTGGTCTATCGTAATTCATGAATTAATAAACGCACACAAGAAATATATAAATTATATATGATTATAATTTAAACAAGCAGCCGATGTTAAGTATCTGTTATTAATATGCTGATTAAAGCAGGCAGTCATCGATTTTTGTCTGCACTACTACGTTATCACAATTCCATTACTCATACTATGGAGCCTGATCCATAAAATCATCTTACAAAAAGGGAAGTCTGAAGAATTATTAACCAGCAAAAAAAACGTATGCGTGCCTAGTGCTAGAAAATTTTATAAATAAATGGTGTCAATGTTTCCATAACGCGGAAATTGCAACTGCACATTCAAAAACATCGATACGGACGTTATCACATGCAACTTTATCTTAACAATGGCAAAAACCGGGGAACAAAATCTGAAATACAGAATGAAATCAAAAAAATTGCTATGTAAAGTGACACTTCTTGTTTGTCAAATAATGAAATCCCTACGTAGAAGTACCAATACGCAAATATTTGTTACGCCACACAGATATAAACAAAGTAGCGAATTTATCAGACCAGCTAAACAAAAAGCGTTTAAAAATGTAATAAATGTTCATTACGGGAGATTTTAATGTAATAGAGCTAAAGAATTTCAAGTAAAATTAACGAAAGAATAAATGGGGAGTGAGTGGGTAAAGTCAATTATTTTAGAATACAATCTTCAGGAAAATTCATAATGCCATTCCAATGTGCACGGCATAAAAAAGTTAATCAGCTACAATTATTGTTTCTTTCTCATGTGTTCAACAAGTTATACACGTTTATATATATATATATATATATATATATATATATATATATATATATATATATATATATATATATATATAGAAAGATTTGTAAGAGGATTCTGATTATAAATTAATGCCGAAAAGACAATTTATCCAGTTGAACCTTTTGGCAATATTAGCAATTGTCCGGAACTTTCCGCCTACGGAGATCCAACCGGTGTATAATTTTCTTCCAATCTAGGACTCTATCGAAATTGGCTCCACCATAAGGTAAAGCTAACGTAAAACGTAAGCCGGTATAAGAATGAAATGTTTTGCTTTATGCGCCATAGGTGGTGTAGTGAATTGATAGCTAGACACCAATAAAAATGTGCTGTGGTTCGAGCTCCCGACGTGGCAAATAACTGATAGTTTTTAACGAGTAAGAAGCAGAACAATACTGATCAACTGCAGGAAATTCCTTTGAAACCTTTAAAATGCTTAGTTTATACTGAAATATATATTTATATATTTATATTTATATTTCTATAAAATTAAAGTCCTGCCTGGAAAAAACCCATTCTACATTAATATTACAATTGTCATTGTGTCTGTTTTATAATAAAATTTCGCGTTAGATATTTGAAATATTACTCTGAAAACCATGTGAGTCTCAGACTACGAAGTTTAAAAACGATAAAAAAGCGATGATCCAAATAAATTGTAAGCAAAAATAAAACTCAAATTCAAAAAGATTGAGGTGAACTAAAGTAAATGTTGCAGATTTTAGAAAATAATCATCATTTATGTGTGTAACTAAAAGATTAAAAACGATAAATAAAAGGCACGCGTATAATGAAATCAAACTTATACGAGGTTAAAGAGACTGTATGAATCTCGACAATTCATCCCATAACTCCAGAGTTTAATGTTCCACTATTCCACCTGGCTACGTATTCAATTTAAACACTTAAAAATAATTATAAAAGTCATGAAGAAGTACACGGCTAAAGATTATTTCAGTTAGTGCAAAATCAAAAGAACACTAATTTTTCCACCGAAAAATTTTATAATTATGCTTGTTTAACATGGCTTTCGGGTTAACACAGATCTATGATGATCGCTCCTGAACGTTTTGATTCCGTGTTTCAGAAATCTTCATCGGTACACGAAAAAAAACTTTACGCAACATGTATAGTTACTAACTTATGTTCTTGTTCTAATATAAAGGATTAATGATACCAGTTTTAACTAAGAACGTGTAAAATAAAATAAAATATATATGAGTGAAAACGAGATTTGATCATTTGGCTGATAATTGCACTTATTGCGTATTATTGTGCTGTCGTGAGCTGATGATTATTTCCGATATACGGAATTGAAATGTCCAAGATTATCTAAAACAAAAAAATTAAATTCGTAAGCAACGAAATGGAAACGTAGATGTTTAAAATTTTATGAATTCACTATACGCAAAAGATTGAACAAGTTAAGTTATGACTACTCAAAAATTTACTACTGTAAAAGGCAAATTTGATTTTCTACGGCTATCAAATATAAATATTTAGATTACGTAGGAGTGAAATAGTGTAATTCCACGTAAAAGAACAATATATTCATTACAATAACAGCATGCGAATCCATGCATTGTGAGTTTAGCAATTAATTTACGCCAATGTATTACAAGGTGCTTTTTATGCACATCGACTACAAATACAAAGAGAATTTGATCAAGCTCTCGAATTTCCATAATTGCTTTTTTGACATTAGACGTCGCCTAACTTTTTTAATAGAGGAAAGGAACACAAATGTTTGAGTTCATATAAGTTTCCGTGGTAATCGACCGTGATTTCTGATCACCAGAAGGACAGTCCTCATAACATAAATAAATCATACCAATTTTTTATATAAATATTATATTTCACCTACCGAGAGACATGCGTAAATACGCATAAAGTAAAATGTATTTTTTCTCTGAATCTATTATTACTAATAATTTTAAATCCCCGTGCGTTAACGCGTAGGACGAAAGATATCTAAAGGCATCTGATGCAGCGAATCAAGCAGAATATGTTCCATAAATTGACCGTCTCCCAAATCAACGAATAGTGAACACAAAGTTTATACAGGATATCGTGAGAGATAATTAAATTTTCTCATTATTCACTGATGTGAAAACGTAATTACTGTTGACAACCCTTGAAACGCTAGAATTTTATAAAGTATAACCGTATGCAGAATGTTCGAAATTTTCATAAAAGTATGTAGCTTTTTATATACTTTTTTCACAAAGTTCCGAAAAAGTATTTTTAGATTTCAGTTGAAAAAAAATATATCGTAGACAAGTTCTTCCGCTCAATATTCTCAAATGACTTACGATGGGAAATTAAAAACATGCACTAATTTGGTCTAAAATGGAAAGGCTTTCCACAAATAGTACATAAATTATATTTGTCCAGAAGGTTAATATAGAAGAAACTTAGCTAAATGCAATTTCGCATTTTGATCTGCAAGACCTATTTAAATGCAAGTGCAGGAACAAATTGGTCTTGTTTGCCCAGTTGCAGAGAAAGTATATTTATTAATAATAGCCTCTACATAATTAGGTAGGTCTGTACATCTAGCTTTATTTAAAATTAAAAGCTTCATGTTGGTGTGTCGCTTTGTTAGCATAACAAGTTTTGTTTATTCATCGATGTACGTGTAAAATCATCATTTGTTTTTGCAAGCCCGTTAAGTGTGTGCTCCGACAAGCTTAACTTCAATCTTATACATCTTCCAACGAAAAAAATTCAAATTTACAATTCTAGTTATAGATAAGGTTGGATAAAGATTGCAGAGGAATTTTGTCCTTTCATTAGTCCGCGGTAGATTGTTGGTAGATGTTATTAAAAGCGTGCAAACGTAAATGCGGAATGCAATTTATTTTTAATGCGTTTCATTGTGTTTTCACCTTTTTAATTTTGTTTAGTTTAAACAGGCGTAAATTGCAGAATGGAAATTCGCAATAGTTTTTAGCAAATTTTTTGATTTGTAATTATAAAAATTACGTGGTGTAAAGACGTTAATGATAAGTGTCAGACGCGTATCATCCGACATTATCTGCGAACGCCCAGGCGAATAAATAAGCAATGCTTTATTAGATTACGTCTTAACAAAACAATTTTCCCATATTCACGATAAAAAAATTCTATGGACATGAAAATGTCACTCTAGCCAATTTTTGTGGAAATCCCAATAAATATGAAACCAGTCTATTTCATGAATTTACTCTGCGTCGGTAAGCAATGTTTGTTTTTTGGGACAACATATAATATAGTATAATGATAATATATAAAACATATTCTACAACTATTGGATAGCTCAAAAAGCCAGTCGACAAGAATTTTGAATTCTGCGAATAATAATGAATAATTCGACCATAAAAATAAAACATGTTTCGCAGTCAGGCAAATGTGGAATTTTGTTGGCAGGAATCTGGCAAATTCGTTTAAAATAAAACTTCGTAGAATTCTGCTTGCGGCTCAGCTAACTCAAGCCTCAATCTAGCAAATCATGTACCACCTAACAGAAATTTAGTTTGAAATTATGAACAGCCCATTCAGAATTTTGCAAAAGCTCGCAGCATTCGACTGCATCACAAAGCAAAGCAATACCACGGGATAGACGAAAGCTAAAAAACTGAAAACCTAACTTAAATACGCAAAAAAGTACAGTTCAAAAACAAAATATATACGGACGCCCAATGGGCGGAATGATGAACAATCGTGAACTTTGTCCATTTATAATTAAAATGTTCAGATTATCTTAGCAAATTTTCAATATACACTTATTACACTGTAATAAGAGCTATACAGTGTAATATTCAAAGGCCATGGACATACTAAAGTTATATATATATATCTAATTAGCAAGAAAAACTTCAGTTTTCAATCTTTCATTTATATTCATCCTGGGTTTTCATTTGACTATTTTGGTGGCAACAAATCTGACTCTGCTTCACTTCTATTTATTGTGGATTTGACCGCATTTTTCTTGTGCGGGACAATTGATAGCACTCTTAGGTTGGTAAAATCTTGAATTTTCATCATTTTCAGGTGATGTAATTTTTGGCCTCAATTGATGGGTTCTCACTTGTCCCTTCTTTTTTAAGCCTTCCATTAGCTGATTGTCTGAAAATGACGTTGGAACAAGATTTTCCATTGTTCTTTTACCTAATTTTCGAGTCCGAATTTCCAGTCTCATCTTCAGGGTTGACACAATACGCACAGGAATAAAACACAACTTGTGGTAAATGTGGTATCCTCATTCAAGACGGATATATTTATATTTATTTTAATTCCAAATGTATTTTTAATTGTCTTCCTAATATCCGGTCTTCATACCTAGTCTCTAATACTCAAATGTATACAAAAACTTATCCCTGTCCCCCTCCGCGCACACAACCACCTATAAACATGTGTATTTTACTAAAGTGACATTTTTATTGAATA